>JAUMGV010000033.1:381015-397291 GCA_032432875.1 Phytophthora meadii
AGTACGTCCACGAGACGAAAACGGTAAACACACAGTTGGGGAAGCTGGCACTTCCGGTAACAAGTTCTTGCCGATTGTATTGCTTGCTTGGAAGCAAAAAGGAAAGTGTCTAAAGTCCTGTTCTGCTAAACTACTCGCTACTGCGAGCCAAACGGACGTCCTTATGAAGTCAGTCCTTGTTGCTGCAGTTGCAACTGCAACTGCAACCTGTACCAGCCGATCGTACTGCAACCGCATACACCGATCGATGTGCGAGAGGGTAAGGCTTTCAACCTGAGCCCCACGCTACAATTCCCCCCAAGACTTGCTCACACTCGCACAGCGAACGCAGCACTTGGAAATGTTCAAGAGCCTTGACAATCATTATGGTACACGGTACCAATTTAAAATGTACTGAACTTCAGTCATGATGATGTTAATGAGTCATTAATAATGACACCATCTGACTCAACAATTACGTCACAATTGTGTCATCACTTTTTCACCATATAGTGTATCAAGGGCTACTGCCATAGTTGTACACAGGGAGTGATACTACCACAACCCAACGTTACCAAATAGCATTCGCTACATTAGCAACTAATCACACTGTGATTGTTGTCGCAACAGCACTGCTGTCACAAACGGACGTGTATCCACTGGATACGTTGCCGGTAGGCCAGAAATGCTGCAACAGCAACGCTTCCACCACACCTGCACCCACACATTGTGCACTAGACCAATAGCTCAAAAGCAGCGGTCAACTTGTCATCCATGACTGCAACAACGTAGTCACGGACCAGAGCAGGGACGTCCTTAGTCATCGCCTGAAGTGGTTCCCATGAGTCCTCAATCTCCTCCAACCCACACCAGCTCACTAGCAACTCGAAGCTCCGGGTATCCTCATTCCATCGGTGCTTGATAAGTTGCTGGACCTTAAGCACGATGCCTTGGGCAGCAACATGCTCTAAAAGCTCTTCAGTCACTTCCAAGTCACTGTCTGCATAGAACTTAAGGCGTGAGGCGTGCACATCTTGTTCGGCGCCCGTAATGAGGTGGCGGACTCGAAATGAGTGAGAGTCTGCACGCGTGATAACGTACGGGCCAACCCATGTCACGAGCAACTTACTGTGTCGTCGCTCATCGACACGTGATCTGAGGACGTAATCACCGACAGAAAAGTTGACGACTTGTGCCCCTCTGGACTTTCTCTTGTTCAGAAGTGTTATCTTCTCACGCTTGTCGGTAACCTCACGGTGGACGTGCTCGATACTAGAGCGCAGTTTCTCGAGAGACTTCTCGATAGCATCACTAGAAACCGAGACTTCCTTAAGTTGCTGGTCGGGCAGGTACAACATGTACGCAGGAGCCGGACATGGCAAACCAGTGAACACTTCAACTGGAGCTCTGTTAGCAAGAGAAACCACAGGAGAATGGTTCATGTTGGCTTGGACTAGTGGGATTAAGTAGATCCAGTCGTTGTGCGAAATCTTGTACTCCATAATCATAGCACGTAAAACTTGCAAAATATCCCTGTTGGCGCGCTCTACTGAGCCATTAATCCAGGGACTGTATGCAACCACAAAATTCTGGTCACACTTCAACCGTCTGCATAATTCGGCCACTATGTGGTTCTTGAAATGTGATCCGTTATCACTGACCCATACAGGAGCTATGCCAAAGCGGCTATGCCAGTCCAGCAAGGCTTCAACTGTCACCTCACTAGTAGGTGTGTCGCAAGGCACCAACTCACAAAAATGGCTGAAGTTGTCTTTCAGCACAAGTAGATACTGCGAACTTCCAAATCCCTCACCGAGGTAGAGAAAATCAAAATGGATGGCTCCATTGCGAATGTCAGCACGGTACAGCTCACCCCAAGGTCGCGGGACCGCCCTACCTCCTTTTACATGCTGACACAGCAAACAGGAGCGGAGAAAACGCCTCACAAGTTGTGTGAGCTGACCAACCGAGAACAGTCGCTGTATGTGGTTCAAAACCACAGCCTCACCACGATGTCCCTGTGCACCACAGTGTGCAATGATCAAGAGACGCTGAATGAGATTCGAAGCTGCGGAGGGAATCCAAATTTTGTTGCTGACACAGCGCACACCACGTTGGTCAATTGCAGATGCTCGAGGAGCTGACCCTTTATGAACCTTCTGGATCGTTGCAATTTCTGCCAAAGATGGCCAGATGAAGCCTTCTTGGTCAAGTGGACGCAAGACGGGTTGCTGTGCTGCCCGTGTCTGCGAGCGTGTCACTCGTTTGAAATGGATTGTAGATGTACCTGATCCCGCACCACCCCAACGGCTCACCATATCAGCCCACAGGTTGCTTGCACCCTCAATATGCACGATAGTATAGCGGTATTCCATGAGCTTGACTGCCCAACGGAGCAGTTTACCTCGGATGTGCTTTTTGAGTTCATGTCCAGGCGCGAAAACGTGCACGAGATTGCGGTGATCACAGAATATTTTGAAACCACACGGTCGAAGAAGCAAGTAGTCCAAGTCATCACACGAAAAAATGATCGGGTACGCCTCCTTTTCAATAACGCTCCAATTCAACTGGGCGCCACTGAAAGTACCTCCTTTGCATACCAGTAGTTCATGTGCTTGCTGAGTAATTGGCTTGTTTGCTTGCCAGGAAGCCACCTGAGTTACGATCGAGGCCCACCCGTAGTCGCTTGCATCAGTGAACAAGCAGAACGTCGCGTCATTGTTGGGGTGCACCATGGTTGCGGAGCGTTGAAGTAGCTCTTTGACTTGTTCAAAGCACGACAGCTCGTCATTCGCCATCGAAATTGTGATACCCGACGCTACTCGCTTAGTCTTCCGCTTCCCAGTCAACACTTTGTCCAGTAGGGCTTGAAGCGGCCGGATCGTACGTGCGTAGTCAACGAGACTATCACGCATCCAATTTGTTGCGCAGATAAATTGCTGTAGCTGCCCCGCAGTAGTAGGTGGCGGCATTGTATAAAGACTCTCAATACGCTTGGGGTCATGGCGGACGCCGGCAGCGTCAATCACTTTTCCACACCACGTCACTGACGTTTGGTAAAGGACCGATTTCTTCAGACTCAGTTCCAACTGGAATTCATGAACGAGATCAAATAGCCGTTCTAGAGCAATCAAGTAGTCGTGGATCGTGTCAGAGTAGAACAGCAAGTCATCTATCCATATGAGCAAGTGCTCGTTCAATAGCTCAGCGAAACAATCTTCCATCGAAACCTGGAAATGGAGCGCTGAATCACAACTGCCTTGCATGACTCGAGTGGGTGTGAACACACCTTCGTCGGTCATGTACGATAGCATCTCTCTGCTGTCGGGATGCACGCCAAGTTGCCAGAAACTGCGAATGAAATCAAAGAGACCATAGTGTTTCTTGCCTCTGAGCTGTTCCAACTTTGTCTTCAAGTTTGGCATCACACCAGCAATGGGCTCAGTCATCGAGTTAAGTGGCTTGTAGTCGACAGCTTGTCGAAATTCATCAGACTTCGGTTTGCGTACGGGCAAAGCAGCGCATGCCCAGCGGCTGCTTGGATTCTTGTACACCCACCCAAGATCGACCAGCGTCTGGTTAAACTCGTGAAGGAATTTCGTTTGCAGTGGTGCGTACTGCCGAGCTCGGCATCTGTACGGCTGGGCGTCTGGCTTCAGGCGGAGTTTGTACGGTGGGACCTTCGCAGGGGGATCATCACATAGCACTACGCGCCAGATATCGTGTTTAGTAGTGATACGACTGAGTTCATCAAGTAATTCCTTCGGAAATCCATTTTCGAGAGCAGTTGTTAGCAAGTTGTCGATGCCTTCCCGAATGGCTTCATCATTCAGGTGTCCAGGACGAAAGTCGTCATCGCTCTTAAAGGGATCATCTTCTGAGTCGCGATTTTTACCCGCAAGTTGCTCAAGTTGGCGGTCTACATCGATACCCAGGGACACCAACACGTCGTTGCCAACAATGAATTCATCATCATCTTGGTCGATGATCAAGCAGGTCACAGGTTTAGCCGGTTCCACTGGACCAGCAGCGGTATGAAGTCGAAGTCGAACGTCAACTGACGCATAAGCCTGGACTTCGTGACCTCCAACAGTTTTTCCGATCACAGGCACATCCAACTGAACGCAAGTCACACTGGTATCCCGTTGCGTGAGCTCGTTGTAGTTGGTTCGACTGATTAGACATCGATCTGAACCCGTGTCGGCACAGTACTGAAGCTCCAGTACATCGTTCAGCATCACGCTGTTGATTCCACCCAGGCGCTCTTTGATTCGCTTCAACGGCTCTTCTCAGGCCGAGGCCGGTGGAATTTCTTTGGTAGCTCCTTTTTCTCTTCGTCTGTAGCGGCAGAACATGAAGAGATGTAGTGCGGTCCACCACACTTCAAGCAGCCATCACGCGGCGCGGCAGATTTCTTTTCATCTGCAGCAGGTTTCGCCACCACACGATCAGCAGCACTGCTGCGTGAATCGTGTTCACCTTTCGCTCCACGTTGAGAACGGCCACGTTGGTCTTTTGTGCGAGGTTTACCTTGCACCCGTTGAGCTTTATCAGGCTTGGTAAATTGCTCGTCGTAGCGAGAGCGTTTGCGACAACGAAAGTCGCGGTCTTGCTCAAGCGCTTTTTCCAGTATCAAGTCGTGGAGTTTTTTCTCGTCGCTACGAGCGACGGGGATCTGAAACCGTATCGCGTTTTTCACCTCCGTTTTTAGCTCATTGGGAGCCAAAGCTTCGAGTAGGAGCTTGCATTTCTCCTTGGGACCATTGTTACCTTCAAAGCAGGTCTTCAAACCATGATCATCGATAATCTGGTTGCAGCTCATGAAGTACTTTAGCACTCTCTCATGAACATCAGTTTCCTTCATGTCAAACCGGAGTTCCTTCGCGAAAAGCTGGTCGATGTCGGGAAGAGTTTGATTCTTGACGCTCTTGATGATAGCATCAATCTCGGACATGATGTGAGCATCAGTCACGTCTTCCTTCGTTACGTTCCATCGATACGTGCAAAGTGCGTCCAGGAGCTTGTCGTCAAAAGTGCTCTTAACGCTCTCGAGCAGCCTGTCGTAGAGCGCTTGATCACCTTTACTACGAGCCTTCACACTCTCTTCATACTCAGCACGAGCCTTCTTCCACTTGATCAACGCAGAGTGAGCGGTAGACGAAATTCGAGGCGCGACCACCGGAGAAAACAGAGGCACACTCATAGTCTTAATTTCTTCAGCGCTGACGTCGCTCGAAGTGGAGCCATCGCTCCGACTGGGGTTGTTTCGAGTATTCATCGTGTGAACGTTGATTCACTAAAGTCGACTTTGTAGTACGTCCACGAGACGAAAACAGTAAACACACAGTTGGGGAAGCTGGCACTTCCGGTAACAAGTTCTTGCCGATTGTATTGCTTGCTTGGAAGCAAAAAGGAAAAGTGTCTAAAGTCCTGTTCTGCTAAACTACTCGCTACTGCGAGCCAAACGGACGTCCTTATGAAGTCAGTCCTTGTTGCTGCAGTTGCAACTGCAACTGCAACCTGTACCAGCCGATCGTACTGCAACCGCATACACCGATCGATGTGCGAGAGGGTAAGGCTTTCAACCTGAGCCCCACGACAGGTAAACAAGTAAACTCTGACAAGTGTATTTGTCACGCTTGTAGAACATGACCCCGTAGACTTCGCTTGCACAATCCATGCCTGAAACAGTTCTAAAGCTTCTTTCTCCGACTCGGTACTGCCTGGAATCTAGGCATTGAGAGTCCCTACCAAATTATTGTGGATTTTTACTGTGATAGTCGCTTTCATCGCTGTATCCGATGCCATCTCAATGACTAACAACAACAAGAACAGAAGCACTCGCCATTTACTGGACATCAACCGAGAAGGCCCACGGTGGATCTCCACTGGACGGGCCAGTTGTGGAAGCTGCTCAAGGCTTGGTTCAAAACAACGTTCAGCTTCGGAGAGAAGAAAGAATCGAG
This sequence comes from Phytophthora meadii, assembly GCA_032432875.1. Classification (NCBI taxonomy): domain Eukaryota; phylum Oomycota; class Peronosporomycetes; order Peronosporales; family Peronosporaceae; genus Phytophthora; species Phytophthora meadii. The sequence goes on from JAUMGV010000033.1 coordinate 386,961, forward strand.
AACCTCCCGACGCTTTCGCAATCCGGAAGAAAAAGAGTACGAGGATCAATAGTGGTTGTCTAACTCACAATAATAGTGATAGCTGGATGGCATTTCGTTTTAACAAAGAAAACTAAAGTTTCGGAGAACGATTTTTAGTTTCTTGGCTGGAAATGGCTGCACAATTGCCATTTCTGAGTGGCACTTTCACCTCCGTCTTGCGGAGCTGAAATTTGCGTCTCTCGAAACATATTTTCATTGTTTGTGGTAAACGAAATGCCATCAACAACATTGACGAACAACATCTTAATAAACGTTATCATCGTCCAGATCGGCTTCAACGATGCCACTAGCCTAGCCTCTCCATATCTACCGGAGTATTCACTTTTCTATCAAATTTCCTTCGTACTCCACAGGCGTCTCCACCCCCCTCCTCTTCATTAAGTTCCCCATCGTTTATCGCTTTTTCTATCCAGTGGCGACGAAGCTTAACGATCAGTAACACTGTCTTGGTTCTCCGAGAACGGTGCCGGTACATGTATTATGTGGTTTATAGGATTACGAGATTACTCTGGAGATGGTGAGTCTGGCTTTTGTATCTGTCTCGGAAAGGTAAGCGAGTCGGAATCAGTTTCAATTCCTCTCTCTTCAGCTCACTCGACGGGGTCCAAGTCAATGCGACTCACTAACGCACTATTGTGCATTTTCGCTGTTGCGATCGCCTTTATCGCTGTATCCGACGCTCTCACGAGCACTGCCAATGACGATAACGGTGTGACGCAGACAACCTCTCGTCAATTGCTGGACGCCAACCAAGAAGAAAGGGGGCGTGTCGGTGGACCTTCGCCCGATGGGGGTTATGCTAAACGCATGAAATTCAAGGCTTGGTTCAGACGAACGTTTTGGTTCTTCTTCGGGGAGAAGAAGAAAGCCAACACCACTCGACGCCTTCGCAACCAGGCTGATTACTAGTGTATGAACAACCAGTAAGGTGTTAAGGTGACGGTTAAATACACAGATAATACGTGAGCAAGTCCTTGGATAACGTCTCCTCTTGGAAATCCATTAACATACAGCAATTTGAACTTCTCCGTGCTGCAATAGATACTTCTGTTGTCTCTCTTGGAGCTGACGGAGCTTTGAACCAATCGAAGCTCGAACATATTCTTGTGCAGGTGCGATATCCTCCTTTGTCAATCCATAGGTATACGCTCCAAACTGGCAGAAGCTTTGGACGACTGAAGAGTTCCTGGGATCGACAGGAGAGGGAGTCACGATAGTCCAGATATTATCCTGGAAACGAACCCCTTTAGCTGGCAGGAACCAAGTTGCTGTGCTGACAAGGAAGATTGAGTTTCACTAATGTTTTTTTTGTCTACAACGATGCCTTCTCCTGTGCGAAAGCTTCTTTTGGAGATCTCGTAGTGGGCCCACGTGTTTATTTCCCGAATGTATTAACTCAATAATTCGTTCAAGAATCGATAGAGACTGAAATATCGTTTCTTGTCATACCTAGCACTTGGAAGAAAGATAAGGCAAACGTTGTTGATTTCAAGGAGCGAGGTGTTCTCAACTGTTCTAGAATGGCATTCCCAATACAAACCGATTTGCATCGATGTGGCTTGGAGATAAAACCACTTTCATGCGATGAGGAGGTTGCGGAATGATATACACTGTCGAGAAACCTAAGCAAAGGGTTTATATACTCAATCGGTGATGAAAGCTTTTCACAGACCCATTTCGTTGTTGAAATTCTTCCACAGCTTAGTTTCGATACATATACAGAACTCCACCTCCCCCTTCCTCAAACTTAGTGACGAAGAAGTTTGAAAAGCTTAGTGTAGCAAACCGAGGAGTCCAACAAATTACTTTGTGACGAAACTAGTCGTAGTCTACGATCAGGTACAATTTGTAGATGCTGAACTCGTCACTTAATCATCCTCCAAAACCAGTCGACTCTATCTGCGCTTCTTCCTCAATACAGACCACGACATTCTATTGTCCCCCAAAACCTGCCAGGTGGAGGGCTACAATGCTTCCCCTGTGGTGGAGACAGATAATGAAGGAATGGAACAGGACCAAGTGGCCAGAGGAAGTCTCACAGTGGCGCAACAGAATTAAGACTTTGCAATGGGTGCTGTCGTGCCCACTTTGGTGGAGCAAACTGAAGGATTTCCAGGTGCGAGAACCAACGTTGAATTTAAAATCTGTGGGTACTGGCTCAAGAAAATTTCGATCGCTGAAAAACACAAGTGGTGCTTAGCAGGCTTTATGGACGACTGGCCAACTTCGACTGCTTTCTTCACGAAGATTTGCTCAGAGTTACATCCGATTCTGGGCTCCAAAATTAATCCTCACGACATCTTTACCTTATACAGGCAGCTCTCTCAAGTATTTTACCACGTTATTCCTGACTCGCAAGCTGGTGGAATCCAAGCAATGAAGATCACGCTTGTGCCGACTGTATTTGGTGTTAAAATTTCTGACAACACAAATGTGCACTTCTTTCCATTCCCAAGACTGGAACAAGCTTCTTCAGCAAGTGCCAGTGTTGGACTGCCACCCTATGGAGGATCTTGGTTGCCCTGCTGGACGGATACATCAGACGCTTACTAGTCTGCTGTCACTCCGTGGTTGGGTGGTTCATGATGTGATGGTACGAATGTTCTTTGGAGACTTAATTCCTAACGTCACTCAATCCCACAATTTAACAGTGTGTTCGGCCAATACGTCCAGAGATTGAGACGGTGGAACATTGCTTTTTCGCGTGCCCATCGTTACAGGTGTGGAATATCCAGTCGTTATACAGGATGCATTATCAGTTTATTTACCAGCAGCGCGGATGATCTTGACTGTGACCGGAAAACTATCACGCTACTGGCCCAACAGTTAGGTTTTGAACTGCCGATTGATCTCCATTCGGAATGAATGCCCCAAATTTGGGTTGCCAGGCAGAACAGTTGTCCACCTATCTAGTTACTCAAATAAGGGCCTCCTGGTGGTCCACTGGTGTACGCACCACAAAGCTACGCACTTGGCAGGCGTTCGAGTCCCTCCGGGGACTTACTTTCCAGATGATAAGAAATGATTAGCATTCAATATCCCATTCAAACAATTCACAATCACAATCAAAACCTTCAGAAATCAATAGTCAAGCCAAGTAGTAGCAACCAGGAATAACCAGTTAATCAACTTCAATTTCCTTCTAGTTACTCAAATAATACGAGCAGTGAAGTTTTTGGACGCTTTGTGATCGGTTAATGGCCGACATCTTGGGACTGCAGCTCACCAGAATCTAGTGTCCTTGCGGAACAAGACCTGTAAAACACATTTTACATTGGGAATTACGATCCCTTCGTGTCACCCAAAAGCATTTCTAAAACTCTTTCTCCGATCCACTCGACACTCATTACAAGCCAATGCGCCTTACTACAAACACTACTGTGCACTAGTGAGAAGTATCGAGTGGGAAGTAGCGAGCGACGCCATAGGCGATCGAGGAGTCCTTGTGGAGTCCTTCAAGCCTATGATAACGTTTATCAAGATGCGTGCTGTGGGTGCCATCTTGATGGCATCGAGGTACATGTACTAGGTACAGTTACTAGTACTGCACTACAGTAGTCATTGTGACATTAAATGGATCATCATCGCAAGAGTGTGTTAGAGAGACAATTCAGATGTGTTTGGATGTGTTATTGGTTTTGATGGAATGACTCTTCTTCTTCTGGGTGTTTTATTTTTTTTGAGCGATGCTCAGAGCCCCCAGAGAGACTCGAACCCCACTGGATTCTCGCACAAACTGTGAAACAACTCGCAATCTAAGCCCCGGGACACTGATAAGTCCGACTACACTTCTATTATCTCAGCAACCTCACTTCTAGCTTCGTCAACTATTATGGTTAAACAAAGACCGTGTTGCCCGTCAAGGATACTACAAACATCTCGTACTCTCGTATTCGGTTTCCTTCTTCATCCAGAATAATAATGTTCGTTTAACACAAGTTCTGAATCACCACAGCACGTTGCTGTAAAGAGCTCCGTCTACTTTGTCTTCTGCAATCTGATCTTAACCTTGATCTGTCCTGACTCGCACGCCTTTCACGACAATAGCTAGCCCGGCTTCCTCGGGTACGCCAGTTCTTTCACTTCCACATTTCACCTGAACTCAACATTTTACTACCTGATATTCATGAAGTTTCTCATTGGCCTTATTCAACTACCGACGATACCAGAAGCGTCTGAACTATTCCATCCAGGATGATAAGTGAAGACTAAGTTTTGACATCAGTGGTTGCGGTGTAAACCTTCTCAGTGTGAAGACGAAGAGCTCCGATAGCTCCGATATGGGGTCGACAACATTTGAGATATTGAGCGATCGAACTGAAGGTGACGTAAATTTCGGCGAAAGATGATGGAGGTGGCATGAACCGGATCAACACTGTCTAAATCCCCATTGCTTACACAGTACACGGGGATTGTACGATTACGCAGCTTACTCTCGAGATGGGACGTCTGTCTGGCTTTCATACTGTCTTGGCACCAGTTTCAATTCCTCTCTCTTCAGCTCACTCGACGGGGTCCAAGTCAATGCGACTCACTAACGCACTATTGTGCATTTTCGCTGTTTGTGACGGAATGCTGTCGATAGCACTCCGTCGGCATTGAAGTGCAAGTTGATGCACTGTAGTGCAATCTACATATCTCTACATGTACCCACTTTGTGATTGGCTAAAACTAGATTCTGGTAATATGCCATTGTGGTTTACGCCATTCAGCTGAGACATTGAGAGAGTCTCATTGGCTGAAATTCGAGAAGGTTCTCGAAGCTTGATTATGGGACGCCCAGGAGTCAAGTCAACATTGCTACGTGGAAGTTTATAGGAAAATCATTGGTAGATAGCCAAATCAGAAGATAGGAAAAGATAGGCTCTAGGATACACTCTACTGGATTTTCGAGAGAGCTCTGTGAGCCACCAGTTAGCTTAGGACCGTAAGAGCCTTCCTCATTTCAATTCACTTTTCAATTTACCAACAACCTCTCAGTGGCCCACCAACTGGTCACGCCTCCCTGGGTCTTCGCTCCGCCGTCCAAGTCCGGCCTCCGCTTCCTCGCCCCCGCGCGCCTACTGTGTTACATAGTAGCGCTTGTCGGGTCAAGCTTCGCTCCATCGTCCAAGGTCGGGTCTCTCGTGGGCGGCATAGCCAGAAGCGAGTAGATCCTTGGCTATTAGCACCAGCCAATTGCTGGGGAAGTGCTAGGCCTAAAGGGGTCTCTTTTGGGTTGTCTTTGGGAGAGTTCGTGCCCATCACAGGTCAGGGAATCAACTTTGAAAGGTTGGTATATCTCTGCCTAGTGCACGTAACTCTTTGGTCGCTACTAGAAGCCGGTTCAGTGCTTGGAACGCTCTTAAGTGCAGCTTTTATTTCCATCGCTCCCCGGTAGCTTCCAATTTACCCTTTATTTTGGTGTTTGGGTCGGTACAAGCCGAACCACTCCCATTTTCTCCTTCTTTCATTGGATTTTGGGTTTTATTGGATTGAGTTCGTGCTACGAAAAGTCCACTCGAAATGTCATCTACACGTGGTAGATCGAGTGAGCGCGACTCTCCAAACCCGCGTCCGCGTAGAACGCCTCGAACGACTGCCAGGACGGCTCCTGATTCACACCAGGGCCAACCGCAGGCAACAGCCAGGACGGCACCTGATTCACACCAGGGCCAACCGCAGGCTACCGCTAGGACGGCTCCAATTCCACAGAGCCAACCGCAAGCAACCGCTAGGACGGCTCCTGATCCACAGGGCCAACCGCAAGCAACGGCTAGGACGGCTCCTGATCCACAGGGCCAACCGCAAGCAACGGCTAGGACGGCTCCTGACCCATGGGGCCAACCGCAAGCTACGAATACGTCGTCGGGACAAGCAGGCGCAGCATCAGACACGATGTCGATGCAACAGCTGTTAGTTTACTTAACGCAGCAGCAACAGTCATACCAAGCCCAGATGCAAACCCAGTTGCAAGCACAGATGCAGCAGGCCAACGCAAGATTCGAATATCTAGTTGCGTCCAGGGGTGAGCAAAGAAAGAAGGATCCGCCTATGTATGAAGGCAAATACGGCGAAGATATTGAGTTATGGATCTTCGCCACCGAGCAGTATTACGCAAGCAGACGCGAGTTGATGGAGGCAGATACATCGGATTTCGTGACGATGATCTCCAGCAACTTGGGCAAGTCAGTGCTGAATTGGTATCGCGCGTTTATCGCAGAGTGTGAGGGTACGAACGTACAGCCCACATGGTCGCTCTTCAAGGGAAGACTTCGCACTCGTTTCAGGCCGAAGGACTTCGAATATGATCTTCGCGAGAGGATGTTTCGTCTCAAACAGAATGAGACCATCCATGATTACGTCTCCAAGTTTCAAGACTTGCTATCACAGACAGAGTTGTCTATCAGCGAGTTGGAGAAGCGTTTCTTCTTTCAGAACGGTTTGCGAGAGGAGACAGCGAGGAAGATCAAGGAAGAGAGTCCTTCAACACTGCAAGATGCCATTGAGATTGCGTCAAATTTTGAGTTTGCGCACTACTCGGGAAAACCCCCTAGAGCTCCTGCGAAAGGTTCGCAAGGATCGTCAAGCTCGGGGCATCGTGCGTCTAAGTCGAAGCAGAATTCAAAGAGCTCCGACAAGAAGAAAGGCAAGAGCGATGATTGGAAAAAGACAGCTACGTGCAGAAACTGTGGCAAGTTTGGCCACATTTCTCCAGATTGTACTCAGCCAAAACGTACGGAAGCCAATCGGTACATGCAGGGCGCAGTGTATGCGATCCTAGAGGCTGAAGCTCGAGCATTCAAGACGGATGACCAAGAGAGGCCCGTCTCGATATTCATCGACAACGGCAGTAGCCTGAATGGCGTAACTGAGGAGTTGGTGAAGAAGCTAGAGTTGGATGTCACTGAAGGTGACATGATGCAAGTTGATCTCGGTTATGATCAAGTTGTGCATCGTCCACGTCGGACTGTAGAGATGTCTCTGCAGTTACCAGGGTTTCCTTTGACAACGGGAACATTCCAAGTCATGCCTGTTCCTGAAGGAAAGGATGTTGTTTTGGGCATGATGTGGCTGCGGGAGCAGAACCCTGATATCGACTGGAATACTGGACAGATTGCACCTCGCATCAAGGTGGAGAACACGCAGACTGTGAAGTTGAGACTGCCGAAGACTCGTCCAGCCCGTTGGGTGGCAGGACAACGCCGCGCCAGAGTTGCGCAGGCCCGTGAGATCTTCAATTACTATCGGCAGCATGGCCACAACGGCCAATTTGGGCGAACGAAGATTATTTCGTCCAAACAGTTCCAGCAGATGTTGCGTAGGGACAAGGATATTGAGGCAGTGTTTGTCATCAATCCGCATGATTCGGAGAAGGCTGAACGCTTCAAGAGTCAAGGATGGGACGCTCTCAAGGATAATCCGGCGTATGAGACGCTACTGAAGTATGCGGATACGGTTTTCCGTACGGAACTTCCGAATGAGACACCGCCAGTACGGGAAGGAATTGAGCACGAGATTTTGCTCAAACCCGGTACTCAACCGATTTCGGTCAAACAATGGCGCCAAAGTCCTGATCAGAGAAAAACGATTCAGGAATGGACCAAAGAGATGGTTCAGGCTGGCATCATTCGACCGAGTACGTCAGCATTTTGTGCACCGACTTTCTGTGTGAAGAAACCAGTCGGATGGCGTATTGTGCACGATTATCGTCTATTGAACTTGGCGACGATTTTACCAGCTATTCCTATGCCTCGCAAGGAAGATACCTTTGATGCGATGGCCGGTAGCTATTGGTATTCGTGCATGGACTTACTTTGGGGTTATTACCAAGTGAAGTTACGAGAAGCAGATATACCTTTCACTGCTTTCTCGACCCCAGATGGTCTATTTGAATATCTCGTCACACCCATGGGGCTCAGTGGTAGCCCAGGAACCTTTAATCGACTGCTGCAAAAGGTTTTCATGGATTTGAGTGATGTGGCGAAGATTTACTTCGATGATATCTACGTATACACGAAGGGTGAAGATGTGAACGACCACATCGCAGCACTGGACAGGGTATTGAAGCGATGTGAAGAGCAGAAGCTCTACATCAAACTGTCCAAATGCCAATTTTGCGTGGATGAGATTCCATGCTTAGGCGACTTTGTCGGACGCAAGGGCGTTCGTATGGACCCAGATAAGGTGAAGATTATCGCCGAGTGGCCAGTCCCCAAGACCAAGAAGCAAATGGAGAGCTTCCTGGGGACAACGGTTTACGTTTCGAGATTTTGCAAGGATTTTGCGCAGTTTGCAGGTCCTTTGCATGAATGTATCAAGGGAAAACGTTCTCGTGATGCTATCGAACTCGATGAGAACCAACTACGCTGTTTTGACGAGCTTAAGAAGCGCTTGTCATCACCTCCGGTTCTCAGTCTTCCTGATTTCTCCAAACCTTTCGGTATTCGAATGGACGCCTCAAATTTCGCAATTGGGGGAGTCTTATTTCAAAAGGAGGGAGGGTTGGAACATCCAATAGCCTATACGGGCAGAAAGATGAAGCCAGCAGAACTGAATTATCCAGTTCGCGAACAGGAACTACTCGCTATTATGCATGCGTTGAAGACATGGCGCGTGTATCTTCTCGACAAGCCATTCCTGGTGGAAACAGATCACAAGAGCATTGAGATGATTCTCACGCAGAAGACGACGAATCGACGCATTGCGCGGTGGTTCAACGAACTTGCGGAGTTTCAGCCTCTGTTCAAGTGGATTCCAGGAGAGACGAATGTAGTCGCAGATGCGATGTCGAGAAATCCTGAGTTCGAGCATAAGGCAGCGCAAGTGAGCCTGAAGGAACTTCTTGATACGGCTCAAAACCGTGAAATTGTGGCTACCATGGTCGAGAACAATATGACCGTGGCACAATCCGCAGTGAAGATGTACTCGTGGAACAAGGACTTGCAAGGACTTGTCAAGAAGCTACAGCTTGGAGACAAGGTTCCGCATTACTCGCTAGATCATGGCGTGCTGTATTATCAGACGCGTGAAGATGAGAGTCCTAGATTGTACATTCCCGATGACGAAGATCTGAAGAATCGAGTCATTTGTGAGAACCACGATGCAGTAACGGCAGGCCACCCAGGGTATTACAAGACCTATGTCGCAGTACGTGAGAAGTACTATTGGCCGAAGATGATGAAGTATATCCAGCGCTATGTGAACACTTGTGAAATGTGTCAGCGCAACAAAGCGAGGCAGGTGAAGCCTCCCGGATTACTTCAACCGCTGGAGATACCACGAGGTAGATGGGTCGACATTTCAATGGATTTCATTGTGTCTCTACCTCCCAGCAAGGATGGTTTGAATGCCATCATGGTCATTGTGGATCGATTGACCAAGCGTGCAAAGTTTATTGCTACGCAGACGACAGACAGCGCAGAGGATATTGCGAATGTTTTCATGAAGAGTTATGTAAGAGATCATGGCCTTCCGAAGACGATTGTGTCTGATCGTGACTCCAAATTTACGTCTAATTTTGGCAGGCTGTTATCACTGCTATGGGAACGCAGCATAACCTGTCATCGGCATTTAGGCCGCAGACGGATGGACAAACGGAACGTACAAACCGTTTTATCGGAGATTATCTCCGAGGTGTTATCAACCCAGCCCAGAATGATTGGGATGAGTTTCTTCATTTGGCAGAGTTCGCCTATAATCGGCGATTGCATGCTACGATTGGCATGTCACCATTTGAAGCGGATCTAGGATATATTCCATATATGCCCGACGATATCGCGGCAGATCCGGAGTTTAAGAAGTTGGAGAAAGCAGCAAAAGAGTTTCTACTCCGACAGGAAGCCTTCCTCAAGGTCGCGCAAGACCGTATGAGTGAAGCACAGAAGCGCATGAAGCATTATTACGACAGGAACAGACTTGTCCAAGACTTCAAAATTGGCGACATGGTGCTACTAGATGGAAAGAATTTGGATATCCGTCATAAGGGGTACGCACAGTCGAAGAAGTTAGCTCCGAGGTTCATTGGACCATTCCCGGTCCAGAAGAAGGTATCTCGAGACTCGTATGAGTTGGGATTATCGAAGAACCTGAAGTTGCATCCAGTTTTCCATACATCACTGTTGAAGCCGTACCGCAAAGACCCGAAGCGCAGGCAAAAGGTGAACAAGGTTGTGTTAGCCGATGGAACTGAAGGGCAACTGGTCGAAGCCGTGATTAACCACCGTAAGTACAAGGGGAAGCCGCAGTACAAGGTTTGGTGGTTAGGCGAGACCAAGAAGGAGGCCACATGGGAACCTGTTGAGAATCTG
>JAUMGV010000033.1:408461-514827 GCA_032432875.1 Phytophthora meadii
CAACACAAGGATCGAAGAGCGATGAAAATGCCGAAGCGCCGGATGCTCCGACAACGCAAGGGTCTTATGGAAATGAGTCTACAACTACGCCAGCATCAGAGTCTCCAACCACACCGGACTCACCATCGACGTCTGCAAACCAGGGTTCTACAGATAATGAGGCTGAGGCGGCGGACTCTGGGTCTAGTGAACCTGAAACTCGTTGCGCTTTCGTTTCCTGACGACGCGAAACCTTCGTCGAATATGAAACGACCACTGGCTATCTGCTACTTTGAGGCTGCACAACGGGCATTCTGCAGTTCACAACGCAATTGGAGAAGCGACCGGTTGGTACACGAAGAGGAAGAGACTCAACCATAAGCTGATCAAATGGTTGGTCGAGTATCTTCACGCAACAGGTATACGATACCACTTCAATTGAATAGAAATCATTTACTGACGTGTCTGCAGTGACTTGACAGTGCCCCTGCGCACTGGTGACTCCTCCGACCATGAAGGTGCAAGTCGTCGAGGATCCAACTCTGTCTCTCGTCGATCTCAACGCAGAGGGACGATCGCTAGTGTTGGTAGTGATGACTTCGCTGATAAAGCTGCGAAACTGCGGATTGCGTTCGATGGAGGGCGGAAAAGTTCACTAGAACAGCAACGTTTATCAAGTAAGATACTTGTGTAGTATTCGGAGGGTACAAATTCTAACAACATTCGTGCAGGGGAGTTTCGCTTCAATGCCCAATTGTCGTTGCGGGTGGCTGTTGGAGTTTTGATTGCGTCCGCTATCCAGACTCGAGTATCGGACTACGATCCTTCCGATGCCTATGGCAAGAAATGGGTACTCTTCCCTTCGTGGTACTATCTTGGTGGTTTAAGCTACTGCGCTATTGCTGTTTTATTCACTACGGGGAAGACTATTGGCAGTACGCTAATGATCGTTTGGCAAGCTTTTCTCGGGGTGGGGATGGCGCTTGTGTACAGTATCATCCTCTTTGCTTGCATGGATGTACATACACAAGATAAAAGCGCGGAAGACCCTTACGATGGATACATTGAGATCGACCAGGCATTCTCCTCTAGCACCTACTGGGTAAATCTCCACAATTTCTACACGACGCTGCCCTGGATGATCATTTTCACGGTTGTAGTCCTAGTGTGCCCATTCGCTGCGACTACCAAGAAGTTTGCAGTGGCCAACAACCTTTACTTCAGTAAGGTCGACGTTCTCTTTATTGTTTATGAGCACATCACTAACAGTATTTTTTTTCTTCCAGTTCTTACGATCATCAACCCAGCAGACCCCATTGGTGGCTCGGGGCTTAAGACATCAGGTGACTCGAGCTTTCGCACTGCCAATATCTTACGCAACTTGGAAGTTTATTTCCTGATTGGGTTTGTCGGTTCAATGGTTTCGCTTGTCATCATGTTCATCCCATATCCGATTTTGTAAGTATTTTTTACACCTTTTACATCTATTGCCATGAAAATCTAACAAATTATTTCTCTAGTGCGATCAATCGACTCCGGAAGGACTCAAAACGTGCAGCCGAAGACATCTTGGACCTTCTGAACATCATCGTGGACTCGTACTGCTTCAAGAACAAAAATGTGGAACACATGCATTTCCTCAAATTGAAGCTTCAACGCAAATTTGACGCTGCGGCAGCTCGTCACCGTCGTATGGACGGTCTTCTGAAAGATGCGTGGTGGGAGCAGTCGTTCGGCTTCCACTATTTGCTTGGGTTTCATCGACCTATCATGTTTAACTACGTGAAACTCGTGGGGTCTTTGATTTCAGATCTGCGTACACTTAGTTACGCCATGCAGCTTGAGAAATACGAGCACCTTCACTTCACCTATATGAAGGTGTTACAGCGCGAGATCTACATCATCCAGACGCGATCGGGCGACTTGCTACACGAAATTGCAGCTGAAGTGCAGTCAGCCTCACGTGGTAAGTTTTTGTTTTTCTACTGGGTATTTTCTTTTTCATAACGAATGTATTTCTTGTACAGAGGTGAAGTTGGCAGCGATTCCTCAGTTAGAGACCCAAATGGAGACGATTCTGCATCGGTATCGCTCGACGCAAAACCGCACACTTCGCAAACATCCAGTTACCCTGGAGGAAATGGCGGGAAATGTGCCCCTCAACCTCTTCCTCTTCTCGCTAAATTCCTTCTGCAGTACAATGATCAGCTTCCAAGACACCCACAACAAGAAAAACTACACGGACGCCCACCGAATCCGTAGGTTCCTGTTGGCTTCGGTCACAAGGTTCTTCGATTCTGGTCACTACACCGACGGGCAGTCAATGCTATCGGCATTCAGAGGCTCCCTGGCCATTGTGTTCGGAATTTTTTTGTCTGTGTACGTCTACGGCTTCAACTCTACAGTTCCCAGTACTGTTGCGTACGTGATGGGGAATTTCATCGGAGGATCTTTCAGAGCCACAGTGAATCGAGTTGGAGGCGTCGTAGCTGGCAGTGTCGTCCCCTCCGTGTTCCAGTTCTTCATTGCTCAGATCTGTGACCCACAGTTCCTCAACGTGGTGCTAACGAACGTCGTTCTTTTCGTCTGGGTCTGCATTTCGATGTACGTCTGCTACGTGGGTGGATACAGCTCGTACGCCGGTCTCGTGTCAGCTTTCGTGTCTACTGGAATCATGATGCGTCAGTCGGATGTGTGCTATGCCGGTGCTTCAGACAACGCTTCATCCATCGCGATCAGCTCGTACTCCAGTCTGGCACAGACATCGGTAGGTATTGTGCTGTTCATAATAGTCGAACTACTGATGCTCCCGAAAAGCGCGACCAACTTATTGAGAAGAAACATCCAGAAGACCCTCAGGCTGCAACTGGAAGCTTTCGATGTGCTTTTCGGACACCATTTGACTAATTCCAGCACCATGGACACAGAAACAATGGAACATCTTCGTGAGATCTTGCAAGTGAAAATCCCAGCTAAACACAGTGAACAAGCAGCTTTACTGGCCGAAGCACAGGCGGAACCTCTTATGTGGAGACCGGCCTTCTCCACTCAAAAATATGAACGGGTTCTCGAAAGTTCCCGTCGAGTTTTGAACAACAACACGCTGCTCTTCAAGCTTGTGCGGTGGTTCAATTACCGTGTGGAGCACAACCGCGTCCAGCTGAACAATATCGATATTCGAGACAGTCTTACACCTTCCATGCCTTCAACGGAAGACAAGAGTACGCACATGAAGTGGCAACTTGCAGCAGGTCAGTTCCAGACAGCAGTGACTGATTCATTCAAGACGTTGGAGATGTTGTTCGGTGACGCCTTCCTGTACTCCGAGCCGGACCAAACCGCCATCTTCATGCAGATGAAGGAGGCCTTCCGTCTCGCAGACAAAGATTGCAGTGGTGAAATCGACGCAGAAGAAGTCGCAGATATGCTGGAGACGATCTTCGCCCAGTCGGGAGCTGTTAAACAAGGTGAGATTCACAAATACGTGGAGGAATTCATGCACGTAGTGGACAAGGACAAGAGCGGGATGGTCTCGTTCGAAGAATTCATGGAGGCGTTGGAGAATGGTCTCAAACTCGAAGTGGAAGTGTACACCCGACGTAAACCCAAGGCTCCAGCTCTTGTAGCAAGACGGGAGACCATGCTGGCCGCTATAAACGAGGACGCAGACGGAGATGACAGCGGCAGTGAAGTTCCTAAGGTCGTTGACGTCGAGTCTGGGCCAGTGGGTAAAACCCCGTTAACAGCAGACGCCATCAATTCTCTCGATGCGAAAGTCAACAATTCCCGAGCGCCAATGCCCTCGAACGAAAGCTACCGGCGTTCTTCCCAAGCTTCGTCCGTTGAGAGAGGCAGGAAAGCATCTTCAGCTGCTTCTTCATCTCCTGCCATGTGTCGAGAGCATGATGTTCTCAATGTTGAGGATTTTTCAACCAACGACATTGCAGCACAGATGAAAGCCGCGTATGTGGAATGGTTGCTGGAAGACCGACGATACGAGAAGGTGTCGATGGAGGAGCTTCTACTGCTCAACTGCCTCGTTAGCGGTGCTGAAGGTATCGCCAAGAGCCTCACAGAAATGGCAGAGATCGTCGTCACATCCTAAAACACACAAGCGTACATATAGAGCAAGGAAATACATTTTTTCAGGCTTTTTAGGCCTCAATTCTCAACACTTACAAAGTCTTTGTAGCTTGGAAGTTCTTGACGTTGATCCGAACCTGCTTCATCACACGCTGGTAGAGGTCTGGACGGTATCCCAGTGGGAAAAGGATCTCCAGCAGCACGAACATGGGTGCAGTGATAATAGCCTGGTCCAGACTGTCGAACAACGCCGGTTTACGACGCTCAAAGACTCCGTGGCCAATGAACTGCAAGATCCAAGCTGTGGCGTGAATGGCAAGAGCCACGTGCATACTGTGCACGTCCATAGCTTTAGCTCCTTCCACTACGAAGTAGTTAGCGAAGACGAAACAGATGGAGATGATGGCGGCGCCTAAAGTGCCTGCGAAGATGTCCAGCGCCATGTACCACAGCATGTAGATGCCGGCCATGACGGCTGCGTAGTTTAGGAGAACGAACTCTCCGTAGGGCAGAGAAGACAGGAACGCCGGAGTTTCGACCAATGGCTGCGTGTGCGCTAGGATCATGAGACCGGAGATGAAGATGGGCCAGATGCAGGCCAAGTGGATGTACTGGTTGATCTTGTTGTCGTGGTACGACAGGTAGAACGTCACTTGCTTCTCCAGGTCGAACCGGTCTGCGATGAAGCCCATTATTGTAATTATTTCTGAGAGACTTGTGCTGCTTGGGGTGGAATCGGAAGTGAGCACATCCGTTAAACGCGCAGCTTCAAGGTGTCAAATTTGTAATTATTTAGCGGGGGTGTAAGCAAAGTGATGATTGGTTGAAAAGCTGTCGTTTAGTAAACTTTTAGATGAGACGGGGCTATTAGAGCTGACTTCTATTACAAGACCGGTTGACTTAAATTGGTATGTGGAGAAACTTGATTTTGACCAATCATATTCTTCAGCTTAAAGATTTGAGACGGGTCTGATTTTTGCAAAGTTTTTACTAGGAGCTTTTATTTATTGCTGTCTGTACACTGGACGGGGAACACGCCGCATACCCTTTGAGTTCTGCATGTAGCGTCTGTCTGTCTGCTGTTAGCAACTTCTGTGCGTCAAACCTCAAGTCTGTTGGACCGGATCTTGGACACATCATGACGGAGAGAAAACCAGTAAAAGAGCCAACGCAATGACCACGTGAGCACTTGTCATCCACTCCTTGTCTGCGCGAAAGAATACGTATCCAAAAACCTTCGCACTGCAGAAGCAGGAAGCTTGTGTCTGGACATCACAAAACACGTTACTTAGGTACTAGTATTCGTCAACCACAGAACTTCCTGGACCGCAGATCGACATCGCGACGGACGTAGGTACACAAACTGCAGCACCAAAATTCACGCCATCTTTCGCGATAGCCACATGGTCTTTCCTGTTCATACAAACTCAATGTCAAGAGCTTCTGCCCGCAGTAGGACTTGGTCTTCCAGCTTGAAATGCCTCCAGGATTTGCCTTCCTTTTCTATGACGAGGGACACTCTTGCTCGAAGCCAGCCCTCCCTATCGGACATTGTGCTTTTCACCGTTTCGGTGGCTGTTGGAAATGGGGACGACGTCGGCTGGGTTACTCTTGTGGACGTTAGCGTGGACTCTACTCCCTAATGTTGTAGCAGACTGTGCAGCAGGTTCTTCAACACTCACAACCGTCGGCTGTTCCGGCTGCGGGGAGTTCGACTTGTGTCTCGGGTTCACATCTAAGAGCGAATGTTCAGGCTCCGGGTGTGAGACTGACGGAGACTGCACGTACCAGTGTATGAGTGTGCGGCCCAATCTATCTACATTGGCCGTACTGATTGAGTTTGGAGGCTACAAGAGCTCGAAAGAAGTGGCAGCAGGGGGATTCACATTGTCCGGGTATCCGGACTTGACGGATACGTGGCCGTCCGCCAACAACGACGATGTTACGGCTGTCAGTACAATCGACTTGTCGTCTGCAGTTTCCACATTGTAAGGTGGTTTTGTTTGTTGTTGTTAATGATGTACAGGAGATATATATTATTCGTGCTTGTACTGTAGTATTTTATCGGGAGGAAGTGCAGATGTGGCGTATCCGCAAGGCAAAGTGGCGAGTGTGACGTTGACGGACGACTTGATTTCGTCCGCGATGGCTGTGACCAAGGTGGTGCTTATGAATGTCGACCTAGACAGCGAGGCCTCCTCTCTATCAAAGCTTCTCCCGTCAACGGTGGAATCTCTCGATCTAGAAAACACGCTGCTCTCGAAATTCCCGGCCGAACTGGGCAGTCTCACATCTCTTCACCAACTGTACGTGAATCTGTCAATCGAGTACGGAAATTCTAGTTAATTTATTGGTTTTGGGTGTTTCAGACTTCTCGACAACAACTACATCACGACTGTGGATTCTCTGGACGTGATCGACTCGATCACTACGCTGTATGTGCTCATTGAGAGGATTCTGATGTTTTTTTACTGACTTTTTTACTTTGTATTCCAGGAGCCTTGAGAGCAACAGCATCACGACCTTCTCAGGCGTATTTACCAACCTTGAGTACCTGTACTTGGGTTCGAACAACTTGACCAGCATCCCCGCGGCAATTTTCAGTCACTCAAACCTCAAAATATTGTACGTTTATGCATCTCTAGCTCTTGTTTTTTTTTTACGATTTGGTTATCTTAATTTCTCGGAATGGTATAGGAACCTCACCGACAACGCGTTTGCATTCCGCTCCTTCACCACCGAGCAGGCAGAATTCTTGAACAATCTCGAGACTTTAGAGCTCTCTCCTTCCGATTTTACAGTGGGGTTGGAGTGTGACGACATGCAACAAGTCGCCATTCATGACGTCACCGTGTGCCTTAGCGATGGAGTCACTTCTAGCACTAACAGAGCAAGTGCGTCCAGCTCAGCAGGGGTGGATGGGTCTGAAGATCAGACTTCATCAGAGTCCTCTTCAACCAGTTTGATCTTCGGGATCATCTGTGGTGTTCTAGCTGTCATCATTGCAGCCATCCTCTTTTTCTTCTACCGCCGCAAGAAGAACAGCCTCGTGGATTCCAAGCTCAGTAGCACTGCTGAGGACAGTTTCCCATCAGCTACAAGCGATTCTGGACGGAGACAGCCATATAATGGCCTAACGACTTCAACTGGAGTCCCTATGGGTATCCCAATGAGTGAAAGTGGCGTGGCGATGGGTATCCCAACCGAAACAACAGAAGGTGATGCCAGTACGGGGATTCCAACCACAGACGAAGCTTCCACCTACCCATTATCCGCAGGAAATGCTGCTCCATTAGGGAAGAAACCCACCACGTTCTTGTCTATATGGAGTGACTCAGAACTTCTCTCCCTTCAGGTTCGAGTAGAAGACGTGGAAGACGTGAAACAACTAGGAGGTGGAGCGTTCGCGACGGTCTGGCTTGTTCGGTACCGGAACTCACAGCTCTTAGCTTCTAAACGTCTTCGACCGGAGCGCAGAACCAAGAAACACACGTCGAATTTCGTGGAGGAAATCAAGTTGATTGCTCATTTCGAGCATCCAAACCTGGTGAAGCTTATTGGAGCTGCTTGGACCATCGAGAGCGACTTACAAGCGCTTCTGGAGTACATGGACGGAGGAGATCTCCGACTTTACCTTTCAGATCCAAGTACCCCCTTTGGCTGGTCATTCCGGAAATTCGACATTGCGATCGGAATGATTGAAGCGCTCGTGTACTTGCACTCGTTCGTGCCCCCACTGGTTCATAGGGATCTCAAGTCCAAAAACGTCTTGTTATCGTCGAATTTCCAAGCCAAGCTGAGCGATTTCGGGACGTCTCGGTTCCGGTCGGTAGAAAACACAATGACGGCTGGTGTTGGAACCGGTCGCTGGCTCGCTCCTGAAGTGATTCGAGGTGATACCGACTATGGCTGCTCAGCGGATATCTACAGCTTCGGTGCGTTGTTGACCGAATTGGACACGAACCAGATCCCGTACAGCAACGCAAGAGGTTCCAACGGCAAGATCCTGACGGATATGACGATTTTACACCGTGTTGCAACGGGGAAACTACACCCCGAAGTTCGATC
This sequence comes from Phytophthora meadii, assembly GCA_032432875.1. Classification (NCBI taxonomy): domain Eukaryota; phylum Oomycota; class Peronosporomycetes; order Peronosporales; family Peronosporaceae; genus Phytophthora; species Phytophthora meadii. Next base: position 416,592 of record JAUMGV010000033.1, read on the forward strand.
GACTTGTGGAGCGTCCTTGAAAGCATTAGTAGAACGGTGTTTGGTGGAAGACCCGACCAAACGACCGACTGCTACTGTCATTGCGTATGACCTGCGGGTGATCCAAAAGGAGATGGCTGCTTCGCTCTAAAAACGAAGGATAGAAGGTGAATTTATTCGACACAGTAGCGTGCTAAAGCCACTGTGTCTACATGTAGGAAGTTGGAAGAAGCACTTAAGCGTAAACTGTCCCTACAGTCAAGGAACGACGGTCACTTTGAATGGACGAAGTTCGGTATCGTGGAAGTTACCAGTACAGGTACTTTACATCCTCGTTCCTGTGCAACCCAGCTGGTCTTAGTTAGCAGTCGTAGCTTGGTAGGTCCCAGCTTGTTTTGCGTCAAGGATTTGTGTCTCTGGTCGACTCGTGAGCATGCGCAAGCCACAGGTGTCAGTGTCGCTCCTTTGCATCGCCTTGTGTTCCCCTTCCTCCACTTTCAAAAAAGTCTCAGAGAATGACGAGAAGTCGAACGGGAAGTGGTCGGAGCTTTTTGCTAGTGCTGTTGGTGCTGACTTCCATCCCGAATTTCATTCGTGGGGACTGCGCCTCGGGTTCCTCGACGTTGACAACCGACGGGTGTTCGGGATGTGGTGACTACGATTTGTGTCTTGGCTTCACATCTAAGACCGAATGTTCAGGCTCAGGCTGCGAGACGGACGGAGACTGCACGTACCAGTGTATGACAGTTGATGGGAATTTGACCACTTTGGACGTGTTGATTGACTTTGGAGGGTGGAAAAGCGCGAAAGAGACAGCTATGGGCGGTTATACGACTGCGGAATTAGCAGGTTATCCAGACTTCACAGACACGTGGCCGTCGGCTAATAATGACGACGTGACTGCTATTGGGACGGTCGAGTTGTCTTCTGCAGTCGAGACGTTGTACGTGAATTATCTAGTGTTTTGATCTGGGATTTGTGGATTAATTATTGTTGATAGTATTGTGTCAGGAGGAACTGCAGCGGTTAATTACCCGCAAGGAAAAGTGGCGAGTGTCACGCTCACCTCGGACTTTATTTCATCTGCTACTGCGGTGACGAGAGTTGTGTTGCAGAATATCGGATTATCTTCTCAGGTGGATGATCTCCCGACGTTCCTCCCGTCGACCGTTAAGAACCTGGACCTCTCGAACACGGTATTGTCGACGTTTCCTGGGAATCTGGGGAACATTAAAGCTCTGGAGCAGTTGTAAGTGGTGTTTTCCTTGGTTTTCGGTCTAGATATTCGTTAACTTTTTTGTGTGGCAGGATTTTGGACTACAACTACATCACGACTGTGGACGCTATGGACGTAATGAGCTCCATTACTACTTTGTAAGTGGCGAAACGTTTAGCATCTATGACGAGAGGGGAACTGACTTTCTTTGATACTTACAGGAGCCTGGAGAAGAACAGCATATCGACTTTCACTGGAGTCTTCTCTAATCTTGAATACCTGTACGTGTCTGATTTTTTTTTAACGAAGTTTGGCTTGTTGATTAACTGTTGTTTGTAGATTTTTGGGTGAAAACAATCTGACGAGTGTTCCTGCTGCTATCTACAAACATTCGTATCTGAAAACGCTGTGCGTGCTCATTCAGTGTCTACAATTTCTTGTCTACAAGTACTAACTACACTGTGTAATTCTCGTTAGAAATCTAACAGGTAACGCGTTCACCGTCCGAGAATTTACCAGTGCACAAGCTGAGTATTTAACCAATCTGGAGACGTTATATCTCTCCGATTCCGACTTTACGGTGGATCTGGACTGCGACGACAGTGAACAGGTCGCAATCCACGACGTGACAGTCTGTCTTGGCTCTGGAGTTACTGCTTCGTCCAGTGATAAGAGCGCTGCCGCCACTAGCACCACAAAAACAGACTCAACCACTGACAGTAAAAAGTCATCAAGCTCTAACAGTGCAGCTGGTTCAGACACGACGGTATCCAGTAACTCCAGTTCCTCTTCTTCGTCGACTGGGATCATTGTAGGCATCGTGTGTGGAGTGTTGGTCGCTCTGTTCGCTGCCTTCCTGTTTGTACTATATCGGAGGAAACAACGCGATTCAGCACGACGGAAGTTCATGGACTCCTTCTCAGGCACACGATTCCCCTCAATAGACAGTGATCTGGTGCTACAACAGCCGTACGATGGACTCAGGACGTCCGCAGTCTTCGGTATGGACATCCCAATGACGTCCACCGAGTTCTCCATGCTAAACCGAACAGAAGGGGGCGACACAGAGACCTCCACGACTATCCCTATGACTTCCACCGAGTACTCCATGCTAAATCGACCACAAGGGGGTGACACAGAGAACAGTATGGGAATTCCCACATCTGTGGACGGTAGTATGGGGATCCCTACTTCAGCACAAGGAACCTCAGCATATCCGTCGTCTCAACCTACAGAAGAAGCAAAAGACAGGAATCCCAACCGGTTCATGTCCATCTGGAACGATCCAGATTTACTCTCCTTACAAGTGCGTGCAGCAGACGTTAAGGATCTAAAACCACTCGGCAGCGGTGCGTTCGCTATGGTTTGGCTCGTCCGGTATCGAGAGTCCCAATTGCTGGCATCCAAACGTCTTCGACCGGAAAGGCGAACGAAGAAACACACAGCAATGTTCATTGAAGAGATCAAGCTCATCGCCAAGTTCGACCACCCGAATCTCGTTAACTTCATCGGTGCAGCGTGGACCATAGAGAGCGACTTGCAGATGTTGCTGGAGTACATGGATGGAGGAGATCTACGTCGATATCTGGCAGATCCACTGACTCCAATTGGCTGGACAAAGAGGAAGTTCGACATTGCCATTGGAGTGATCGAAGGTCTCGTATATCTCCATTCCTTCGTGCCTCCATTGGTACATCGCGACTTGAAGTCCAAGAATGTATTGCTTTCTGCTGATTTCACAGCAAAATTGAGTGATTTTGGAGCTTCTCGCTTCCGGTCAGTAGAGAACACAATGACTGGAGGTGTAGGCACTGGTCGATGGCTCGCACCGGAGGTGATTCGAGGTGACGCGGACTATGGATCAGCCGCTGATATCTACAGCTTCGGCGCTTTACTGACGGAACTGGATACGAATAAAATCCCATACAGCAACGCAAGAGCTTCGAACGGGAAGATCCTGTCGGATATGACGATTCTCCATCGAGTTGCAACGGGAACTCTACATCCAGAGGTAGGATCGGACTGTTCTCCAGCGTTGAAAGACTTGGTGGAACAGTGTCTAGTTGAGGATCAAACCAAGCGACCAGCAGCCACAGCTATCGCGTACGAATTGCGATTGATCAAGAAGGACATGGCTGCATTCTTCGCTTCTCAATCTGCAGATTTGAGTCTTAGTGAACTCAGTTGAGGTGCATGTATCTACGTCGTTGTAGTTTAAAATTATTCAAACAAAATGTGTCCTACAACATTGATCCGCCCTGATCATCTCCAGACCACACGTTACGTGAGACCTTGATGTGCTGTTCAAATCTCGTATGGTTGAAGCGTGAGCAGAGGGTGGCTTCGTTCCCTCTTCCAAGGTTCATTTCGACTTTCGTTTCGGCACCACCAGAACTCGAAAGATGAAGCTTGTGTCGCAATTCCCAACGGACAAACGTGAAGTTGTGGTTGCCACTGCTGCAGTGGTGACTGTCAGTCTATTGATCTCGTACTTGTCGAAGCGAAATGACAAGGAAAAGCGGAAAATGGCTCACGTCCCTGCCTCTACCCTTCCGATACTGGGCAATATGCTGGATATGACCGCCAACATGCCACGCTTCCACGACTGGATCAGTGAGCAATGCGCAGCGGTCAACAACGAGCCGTGGACACTACAGATCCCCGGTAAAGAGCCGTGGATTGTATTGTCATCCGCCGAGCTGTTCGAGGACGTTCTCAAGACCCAAGCGGACAATTTCCTCCGTGGTCCAGTGAGTCAACATCAGGCGTACGATGTGCTTGGCAACGGTCTGTCCACAGCAGACGGTGACGTCTGGTTCTACCATCGGAAAACGTCGAGTCATTTGTTCTCCATGCAAATGATGCGGACGGTGATGGAGGATACTGTACGGGAGAAACTCGACGTGCTTTTGGACATTCTTGGTCGGTATTCAGTCCGTGGTAAGCCCTTCGGTATCAAGAAGGAGTTGAGTCACTTCACTATGGACGTATTCTCGAAAATCGGTTTTGGGGTCGAGTTGGATACGCTTAAGAACACGTTCGAGAGTGAAGAAGACCATGAGTTCCTGGAAGCTTTCAACGTGGCGTCGGTGGCATTCGGTGTCCGGATTCAGACGCCCACGTGGCTCTGGGAACTCAAGAAGTACTTCAACATTGGCTGGGAGAAGGTTCTTATGGATAGTTGCAAGAAGTTTCACGACTTCATCGACAGCTTCATTGTCAAGGCGATTCAAGCGAAAAATGAGAAAAAGGAGGCTCGCGACCTCATCTCCCTCTTCTTAGAGAGCAAAATCGACATTGGCGATCTGGATATCAAGGAGGATGAAGCTCAGATCATGAGGGACATGGCTATAACCTTCATCTTCGCCGGGAAAGACTCCGTCGCGCACAGTATCGGTTGGTTCATCGTGAATATGAATCGGTATCCGGAGATTCTGCGCAGGGTTCGAGAGGAAATGCTGCAAAAACTACCAGGTCTGTTTAGTGGTCAGATTCAGGTCCCGACCAGTGCTCAACTGCAGGATCTCGTGTACCTTGACGCTGTCATTCGGGAGAATATCCGTCTGCATCCGTCCACGGGTTTCATCATGCGCCAAGCAGTGGAAGCCACCACGTTGGTGGACGGCACGTTCGTAGACAAGGAAGCGTCGGTGCTTCTGCCCTCGTACGCTAACGCCCGCAACCCGAAGACGTGGGGGGATGACGCGCACGAGTTCAAGCCCGATCGGTTCATCGACTCCGAAACGGGGAAACTGCGCAACTTCTCGCCCTTCGTCTTCAGCAGCTTCGGGTCCGGTCCACATATTTGTCTGGGTCAGAAATTTGCGCTGATGGAGCTCAAGTTGTCCCTTGCGACGTTGTTCAGTAAGTTCGACGTCAAGACAGTGGAAAACCCGTGGGAAATGACGTACGAGTTCTCGCTTACGATCCCGGTTAAAGGCCCCATGGATGTATTGGTTACTCCGTTCACTGTCACTGCTGACTCGGCTTGAAAGTTCATGTAGTTTGGTTGAAAGTCTCACGGAATTCAAATTCATTAACAATGTTACGAGACGAATGGAACTTGCAACTGCAACGGGGAAAAACTCTTAGGCGTTTTCAATGGGGGACTTCACCTCCACGAAACCAGGGGATTTAGCCTTCTTCGAGTCAAAGAGAGCCTCAATGTCTTCGAGCAAGATGCCCTTGGTCTCCGGGCAGAAAAAGTAGGTGAAAATGCCACAGGTGCAGCACAGACCGGCGAACAGGAAGAAGACACCGTTGATGTTCAGGTGCGGGAAAAGCTTCACCACTTCCGTCATGACAGCACCCATAGCCCAGTTAGCAGCAGTGGACAGCGTCACACCCGTAGCACGCACGCTCAACGGGAAGATCTCAGCCGGATAGATCCAGCACACGGGACCCCACGAAATTGCGAAGTTGAAGACGAAGAAGGCTGAGCCGACACAGATGAACCATCCACCCACGCTTGGGCAACCGGCATCATCGACGTTACCATCGCAAATGGCAGTGAACAGGATGGCAGCGAACAAGTGACCCACAACCATACCGACAGCACCGATCAATAGTAGTTGACGACGGCCGAGTGTATCCACCCAGCGCATGGCTGGAATGGTACTCAAGAAGTTGACTCCCGATAGGAAGAACGCCGAGTAGATACCAGCATTCGTGATATCCTTGAAAATGAGCGCACCGTAGCTGAAGATCGGGTTGATACCGGTTGCCTGCTGCAACACTTGCAGCAACATGGCAATGATCACACGTTTGCGGATGGAAGGCTCGAGCAGCTCCATGAGGCCCTTGTTAGCAGCCAATTCCTCTTCCACTTGGTCCCCGATAGCTTCCAATTCGTGAGCAACGTTGTCGGTCATACGAAGTCGCTTTAGGATCTGCTCAGCTTTGTCCTTACCCTTGTGCATGTACGTCCAACGAGGGCTCTCCGGTACGAACCAGATTCCGAGCATCACGACTAGAGGAGCAGCCATGGCCACACCATTGGTGGTACGCCAACCACGGTCCCGGTTCTCCACGATGATGTTGACGACGTTGGCCAAGAAGAGACCCGTGACGACCGTCATCTGCATGAAACCTGAGAGCAGACCACGTAGCTCCTTAGGGGCCATCTCGGCACCGAAAAGTGGTAGCGAGAAGGACGAGTTACCCACACCGAAGCCCTGTACCACACGGGCGGCGTACATAAGGTTGTGCTCTTGTGCCTTGTTGAAGCACACCCACGACGTGCCGATACAGAAGAGAATACTGGCACAGAAGATCGTAGCGCGACGACCGAGTTTGTCAGCGACGATACCACCGATGAAGGCACCAGCGAGACACCCGAGGTTGTACGACATGTTGTACCACACGGTGAAGTCGGCCCACTCGGACGGCAGGTCGGATGATGAGGCTGTGCATTCCTTATACGTGTGGCCGTGCCAGCCCACGCAGTAGTCATAGATGAACGAGTCCATGATGAGCACACCCGAAGTCACACCCTGGTCGTAGCCGAAGAAGAGACCGCCCAAAGCAGCGAAGACGCACACGATGATCGCGTACTTGCGAGAGCCCTCAGTGGGGACGTCGTCGACGTCTTGAGTGCTCATGATCGGAAAGGACTTGAACTGGACTTGCTAGAAGCGAAGAAAGTTGGAGAATGAAGAAAAACCTCAGACAGTAAAAGGTAGGGTAGGCTCACGTCGCTCGTGACTTGACTACGTTTAGTATCAAAGTTGAAGTTCCTGTTGAAGCTGGTAGGATAACCTTCACTTTGCCCAAAGGCGACTTAGGCCGCGTCTCGGCTGCTTCTGCGTGACCTCTACTTGATTTATTTTCCCTGCAAAGGATGCAGGGTCGTCACGTCACGAGGATTTATGCCATCGTTTTGCATTTGCATCAAAATTAATCTGGCAGATCGGCCATGCACCCTTACCACCCGCCGTGGTAAGGCGATATTGATCAAGATCGCCGGCATAAAGCTGTCAAACATGCTAGTGGCCATGTGCATCAAGAGTACAATGGCAACCGCAGAGCTAGAAGCACAGTCGGATGCAGGCTGAAGTTCCTACGGGTACGATCAGCCGAGGCAGAAAATGAAGATGGGACGCTGGGATATCGGCACTGCGGATTCTGCAGATCTATTTTTTTTCGGGAATCGAAGCAGCATTCGCACTGTAGAAGATAAATTGAGCTAATCAAGGACACACGTTGGGTTGTTGTGTTTGTTGCAGCTTTTGCTACCAAGAAAATGGTGCCGCCAAGGTTTTATATCTAGGATTTTGGCAGGTTGGAGCTTTCACAGCGAAACTCAATTGTCTGGTTGAACTACGGGCAGTTGCTGGTGTTGCACCCTCACTTGATTCATGCGGTAGCCCCTCTCAACTCGATCAGATCCCTCGATTGTAAGCGTATCCCCTCGATAATAACGTCCGACTTACGAGCGCAATGTGTCGACCGCAGTGCCACTCGCTCGGCGTTCCCGCTGGGATATCCCGGCGTCTGTCGTTCGCCATCGCAGAAATGAATTCCAGACTGGAACCATATATAAACAGCGAGTTGAGTTGGAATCGAGACGCGAGTGTCTGTGGGTTAATCGGCGATTCATTCTGGATCCGCCTCAGAAGTTGTAAGGCAAGTTACCACAGCGACTTGTTCTGAAGGATCTAAAACGCAAGTACCACGGATCAAGGCCATTCATGTTACATGAGTCGTATACAGAAGCTCATTGAGTCAAAGCTAACGTTGCTTCCCAGTTGATCCCAAATCAGGACCGCCGAACGAGATGCCGAAGAGTGTAGCTCTTGAAGACGTACTGCAACTCGCTGAACGAATGCCAAATCGCCGTCATAAAAAAAGTGGCCGCAAAAGATACGCATCATTGCCCCGATGACTCGAACAAAGTTTGCCTGCTTTTAGTCCGGCGGTATCACCTGGTTGAACCGTCACCATGGTCACAGCTTTGCCACGTACCCCGACACGACGCCTGCCGACGGTAGTGACGCACAACCTAACACCACTTCGTGATGAACAACGCCAGTCTTCTCCAGCACAGCTAACCCGTCACAGCACACGCGCGTGCTCCTGCCGCGGCCAAATCTTACGAACTGTACATGACAGTCTTGTGCCAGGGATAGGAAAAAATAAATTGGTCTTTCCGCCGACAAAAAACTGCTTGCAAAATGCTAAACTGTGGTCATGAGTCCAGTACCAATTCCCAACTGCACTAACCTCAAATATTGCAATCTCCGATTGCGTTGTGAGCCGCAATACAAAACGGCTACCTACATTACGTCGGTACTTACTTAAGGCTACACAACCTCGCGCGAGGTCGTTGCATGCGAAGCTCTGATAGCCTTAGCAACGAGTCTGGAGTCCCAGAAGTCTCTATTCACTTTCAGAAACATAACAGCCTCAAAAAGGAGTGGAGACATCCTGCTTAGCAGACCTGAACAATCGTTCGACAGTTACCGAGGTTCCACGCATGAAGCTCAAATCTTGGCAGGTGACTGTGTGCTCCAACTTCCGTCGTTTGCGCTCTTCCAGCAGTTGTATGTACGGAAAATTTTCACCCCAGTTGATACGTCGTGCTTCGATTTCCTGTGGGTTCTCGAATCTCTTTAGAAGGGTTCTTTCACGACTTGAAAGCTCACAACTTCTCTTGTTTTGAACCTTCGTAATAGCCGACTCGAACATTGGATTGTGGACGATTGCAGCGTCTTGAGCTAAGTGGTTAGATTTGTGTAGCCAGTATTCCACTTATTCGTCGGCATAGACCCACACTTGATGCATTTGTAGACCACGTGTTCAGCTGAGCCGGAGATCTCGAAGAAGTACTTGACGACAGGGGGAACGTCTCCGCGACGCAACTTGTTTTTGTTGAGTGCCATAGTGTTGGATGGAGGAAACAGGTCGATGGTTACTGGAAAGACGATGAGCACGGGATGTTGTCAAACAGAGGCGGCGGCGGAAGGATGAGAATGTGGAAATGAGGACTAGAACACGGGTGCACAACTAGGAGACTCTATACCCGATCACTCCTTAAACGAGCGACGGTTTCCCGTACCGTTTTGCTATTTCCTCGATAAGAACAGCGCTCTTTGCGATCTTGTTATGAGCGATGTTGAAGCCCATACTTGAAGCAACAAAGCATATGAAATTGCTGTATCTTTGTGCAGTGCCCGATTGCATGGGCTCCGGAGATTGCAATACAGTATTGCAAACTCTCTAGATCTTGCCATACAAAACTGGGTCAGCAGAAACACTGCTTTCAGAACGGCAATGATATAATATCCTAAAAATCCTTGCCAATTTATTTTTTCCTATCCCTGTCTTGTGCGGTGAATCGCTACTCGAAACTAGAAGATGGCCTTCTTCTTCTTCACAGTCAAAGGTCTTCTCCGTTTCTCCATCGCATACCAACAACTGCTTCTCATAAAGTGCAACCGCAACGACAACAGCCACCAGTAGCAGCGAGAAAACCCACGTGATCGCAGACACCGACATCACCCAAACGTTAAACATGTGCGGGTACAACAAAGACCCGACTGTGGCGCCTAACCGACTGCAACCGAACGCATAACCGACTCCACGACCACGACATCCTGTTGCGAACGTCTCCGGTGCACACACTAGCACACAGCTCCAACTCGCAGCGAGTAAGGCAGATACGGAACAAGTTCCCACGACGACAAAAGGACCAGTCCACGGCCCGTTACTTGTAAACACCGAAGCCAGAGCAGCTAACGACGTAAAGCACGTTAAAACCTGTACGCAACTGTAGCTATCCAGTACAGAAGAAGCGAATACACAGCCAAATATCTGCGCCAAACCGATGAGCACCATAGTGCTCCACCTCGAGAAGATGTTGAACCCCCACAAACTGATCAGCGTCGGCACGTACGTTCCTAGAGCGTAAGCCGACAGCGCCATCACCGTCCATAATGCCCAAAGCACCAGCGTTTGACGAGTAAATAGCCACTGATTCCTTTGTATCCCAACAGCAGATGATTCATGTTGTACTGTGTACGGTGTTCGATGAGCCTGTTCGATCTTCTCCAGCACAAGCAAAGCTTCATCCACACGCCCAGCACCTGCTAACCAGCGTGGAGACTCTGGAACTCCAACACGAAGCACAGCCACGTACAGTCCAGAACCACAGAGCAGTAAGTACGTGACTCTCCAGCCAATCTGTGGAGCTAAGCCGAAAGCTAATGCCACCCCAACAACAGTCCCTACACCGGTAAAAGCCTCCAGTAAAGCTACCAAACGGCCTCGCATACAACTCGGTGCCAATTCCTGTACAAGAACAGTAGCGGCCGGTAGTTCCCCGCCCAAGCCGATGCCGGCCACCGTTCGGGCGATAATAACGTGGTAATGCTTAGTAGCGAGTGCCGAGAGGGCCAGACCTATTAGAGAGAGAGCCATAGCGGTCAGTAGAGCTGGTCGGCGTCCTCTAGTGTCGGCTAAATGGCCGAATACCGGTCCACCAATGGCCGAGCCGACGAAGATACCGACACCTAAAGCTTCCAGTGCACGAGTGCCCATTCCGACATCTCGACCAACGAAACTCCTTGTGAAGAGGAAAAGCACGAGTTCAGCCGTGTGTAAAGCCCAGCTGATGCCTGTGAGCAGGAGGAGACGCGTGTAGAACCAAGAGAGATGAGCGTCAAGGGAGTCGAGACGTCGGTGAAGCTGAGCGGCCATGGGCGGCAAAATAGACGATGTGCTGTCCGAGATCCGACTATATCGTCACACGCACAAACAGAATCAGGGGATTCCTCGACCAAGATTCAAAGTCTCTCCTGTAATACAGGGAACATACCACAATACATAGATTTGTAGCACGGTGATCTCTATTGAGAACAGGTTGCACAGTCCAAAAACACCGCAGTATCGAATCAATATGCATAGGTACTGACTGTACTCTAACTGTACCATTGTAATAGGACAAGCCTATTGATGGACGAGTCGACGGCGGTTAATGGCGTGCGGCATGATGCGGATGCTGGACGTGCAAGCCGACGGTTCGATGAGGAAGATCGACGTGAGAACGACGTTGAAGTGCAAGCGATCCACGAAGTGGAGCGATCTTGGAACAACTGCGACTCAGAAGAGCAGCTGGCTCATGGGTGTGCAGGGCGCTAAAGCAGCGAGCGAAGAGCGAAGTAGACGATCGAGACGGCTGGAGAGAGACTTACTTCGAAACTTGCCAAGTGGGGCGCAAGAGAGCGAGACGGCACTCCAAAACTTGCCAGCAGAGCACAACAGAGAGAACTTCGACGGACGGAGCACAGTTGGTGTTCTGGACGGCGACTGAGAGAACTTCGACGGACGGAGCACAGTTGGTGTTCTGGACGGCGACTGAGAGAACTTCGACGGACGGAGCACAGTTGGTGTTCTGGACGGCGACTGAGGGAACTTCGACGGACGGAGCACAGTTGGTGTTCTGTACGGCGACTGAGAGATTAGTTGAACGGGCGAGCGATCGAAGAGACTGCAGTTGAGCTTTGGGCGGTGTTAGGTGGGTGAGTGACTGGCGACGGGCTATCGGGAACGGGTCATTAGTCAGTTGTTAGTATCGACAATTGGTTGGACGGACAACGTGTTGAGACGCAGGATAGAGGACAGATTGAGTTCTTTACCTTACATTGATTGAGTTGAATACAAATAGGGACGGAGACGTTCCGGCGCAGGTGAGCTGGGCCCGACGAGTGTTGTTGACGTTGAAGTTGTGCACGATATACAAGAACCCGGCGAGACCACACAGCGCAGTACTGGACGCCACTTAACCTGCAAGACAGTGAAGCAGATTGAGACTCTATTGGAATTGGTATCGTCACATGGTGGTCATACAGGGGCTATTATCGAAAAAGCGTGAGTTACGAAAACGACGGAAAGAAACAAATACAATGAGCACACGTACATCCACAGTGACAGCATCTACGAAAACAGCGAGAACGACGCGCAGTAAGAAGCCAAATCCACGAGATGATGAAGCGAAAGCAGAAGACAACGACACCAGTGATGATGTGGAGGCGCCAAGTGGTGAAGTAGAGTTGGACGCGGACAAAGAAGCAACGGAACGGACGCGAACCAGAGCCGTAGAATCCGTGGGTGACGACGCTACTGACCCATTAACAGAACAGTTTGACGTAGATCCTACCAGGCCTGACTTGAAAAATTTGGCGAAGATGGTACAACGACTGGAAGCCGCAGTAGCTAGCAGTACGCCCGTGAATGGAGACCCAATGCCGGAAGGAGTGCGAGAATTGGCTGAGGGCTTGCAGAGATTGACCACGCAACTGGCGAATCGGGGGCCTGCCGTAAATGATGAGGCAGCTGAGCAACCTCAGGCGGAGCAACAGTTCATGGAACCAGCAGGAGCTATGGAACCCCAACGACTCGTGGAACAAGCAGCCTCGGGACACGACCAGCAACACGTAGAGTCACGAAGCGGACGGCAACACATACGTGAGCCACGACGAGAGGAAAACCGACGTCGGAAGAGTAGCGGTCGGAGATCACGAAGTCAACGACGAGAACGCAGACGATCAACTGACCGACATGAGCGGAGAGAACCACGGCGACCACGATCCAGATCACCACCTCGACGAGTAGCACGTGGAGGGCCACCATCAGCCGGCAGCGATAGTTCCGACAGTAGCGACAGTGATAGCGATCATGGGCGACCGTATGACAATAACAGCGACGGCTCAGATGGAAGCTCTGGAAGTGAAACCAGCCCTGGCGAAAGCAGCGAGTCCAGCGATCAATCGGATGACGATCACCGGCGACACCAGAGGCAACGACAACGAGGACGACGACGTGACTCACAAGAACGGCCCAGAGCGCGAGAGCGACGTGATCGGCACGAACGACGTGGACGGAATGAACGACGAGCGCACAGACGATCTGAAGAACGAGGCGGTCGATACAAACGACGAGCGCGGAACATTAAAGACTTGGAGTTGCCGAGCTTTACACCGACACCGAGAGCTTCTGTGTCCACGTGGGTGGATCGTATCGATTTGGCATTGAAAGGAGCTCGAGAGTCTGGACGTGGCGAATGGTCTGATCGTTCGTTGTACTTCATACTGGGTAATAAGCTGATGGAGAGTGCAGCACGGTGGTGGGTTAATATGGATCGCAGATTGCACAAGAAAGATCGTACCTGGACGAAGTTGAAAGTGGCACTACTGAGACGCTACGGACCACGCGTTGATAAGTCGGCAGCAGAAGCGAGAGTGAACGCCCGATACAGGTTTAAGGATGAGCCATATGCCGATTTCGCTGCTGGTTTACGAGAAGCTGCGGACAGAAATGAAGTCAGTGAGCGGGTGTTCCTTGCCCAGTTTTACCGATGTCTGGACAGAACAGTACGTCAGTTGGTGAAGCAACCACCGAGACCTGAAACACTGGAAGAAGCGGTGGAGAAAGCGATCGAGATCGATGACCCGATGGACTACACCGTACCAACATTGTTGGGAACGCACCAAGCGACACCTCCAGATTCAACCGTAGCGACGATGGACAGTGGAGAGAAACGAACGGTGATTATTCCAGGCGTGGGCACCTTGATGATTCCCCTAGAGAAGTCGGGAGAAACTGTGAACGAGAACGCAGTGAGAAAGCAAGTGTCAGACGCAATGGCGGTGTGTAACAATCAACAAGGTGTTTATAACGGACCTGCTGGAGTTTACGAGTTCCCACCTGGAAAATCTTGGAATGGCAGATACTGGGCGGTGAAACAAAAGCCTGAGAAAAAGAAAGCGAAGCCGAAAGTCAAGCCGGATGCCACCAAGCCGAAGACGAGAAAGCCAGCGAAGCGAACAATGATTGACTCTAGCTCCGAGGAAGAAATGGAGGCACCACGAACGAAGCGACCGAAGACAAATCCGACAACGGCGGCGGTAAAGCGGGCAGCAGCTGGTGAAAGTCACTATGGCACGACCAGAATTGTGGAAGAACGACACCAGACGGCTGGAGGACGAGAACAGCAACCACCTGGACCATGTTTCCACTGCGGACAGGAAGGACACTGGTCATCACGCTGCACTGAGAAGCCGAGATGTTATGCGTGTCAGCAACGTGGACATTTTGCTCGAGATTGCACTAACGAAGAGGCCAAGAAGCGCAACGACGAGTACCTGCAGAAGCGTGCCGAGGCAATGCAGAAGCCGGAGGGAAACGAAAACCGGGCGTAGTACGGGGAATACGACGTCCGAATGTGCATGTGACTCCCCGACGGACTGCGAATGAAGACCGAAGCAACGTGGGCGGAAACCCGGCATCAGAGCGACCTACGACGATGACGGAACTCCCGACACACGCGGTGGCTCGAGTGAACGCAGTCATTGCTGGAATGAAACGGAATGAAGAAGAACGTGATGATGAACGAGCAGCAATCTACGTGGCAACTGTGCGACCTGGTATGGCAACGGCGACCCGTACGATGACCCAAGTGAATGAAGCTACACGAGAAACGACGAAAGATGAGTCGGAGAGTAACGCTATGGCCGTGATTCGGCGAGAAACGAACGCACCGAGTCAATGGAGCGGTGAAACGACAACGAAGAAATATACGAGTGATCGAAGTGACGATGGCCACGACGAACAGGAGCGACCGAGCCACGATCGACCGGACGGCGCCATTGAACCGAGTGAAGATGCAAGCGTACCAGCGAACGTCGAGTGTGTTGGGGCGCTTGATGACCAGACGAAGGCACGAATGACAACAGCGGAGCCACCGGAGAACGGAACGCTTGAAACTGGAGAAGGCGCGAAGGTTCCTGCACATGACTCTGACGAGAAGACGGTAGCACGACGACGACTAACTGCTCAGCGACGATTGGTGCGGCGTGCAGCACGAAAAGACGCCCGACAGCGACGACAAGCCAAGATACGAGCCGAACGAGAATTGGCAGAGCAAACGAAGGCTGAACAGACTCGCATTGATCTGGAAGTACGGTTGAGTCGCATTAAAGATGCAGTTGATGGTCTGCAAGCGTTGAACAAGCGACGAGAGCGACGTAAAGCGGAACCGAGAACAAATGAGGACGATGATCGTTCGAAACCAGTGCCAGTGAAGTTGGTGAAGCGTGTACGAGGAGATGTTGATCGATCGTCGACAAGTGGTTATGGTGACGAGGCAACGGTGAGCTCCGAGGACGGTTTACCTACGGCGAAGGTGTTAGTGAACAATATCTGGCATGGAATCAAACTGGACAGTTGTGCGCGCTACACAATTGCTGGAACTGACTGGATGAAACATGGTGATCGAATAGAAGGAGATGCGCCTATCGACTACGTTGAAGGAATAGGTGGCTTCTTGTTGGATGTGGTTGGCATGTGGAGGTTCCAATTCAAGACAGTGTTCGGTGAGACGGTATATGCGGACGCATGTATTGTGGATGGCTGTACGAGTGACTTTCTGTTGGGCGTTGACTTCCTACGACAACACGGTGCTACCATGGACTTTGAACGAAACGAGTTGAGCTATCGAGACGATGATCGGAAGGTGATCATACCGTTTCACACTACGACAGGAACTACGGACAACGCGAATGGCGCTCGAGTGGCAGCAGTAAGGATGGCTAAACGGACGCAATTGCAGGGCAGAGCAGTGACTTCGGTGGAAGTAGCTGTAGCAGCTCCTGATGGCGAGGTTGGCATATTTGTACCGAGTAGACGAACGGGTGCAGTAATGTTGAGCGCCACGGTGACGACGGTGCAGAACGGCAAAGCATGGGTGCCAATGGTGAACTCCGCGAATGGAAGAGTGAAGCTACCATCGAAGAAAGATCTCGGCACGTGGATACCTCTGGATGAAGATGTTGAGATCCTAGAAATGAATGGTGCGTTGCAGCGAGACCGATTGAAGCAGTGGCTGAACGAGATGAGTGACAGCAAGCCACTGGACAACGAGAACGAAGTGGTGACTGGAGTGCAGGACGAAGAAAGTCGAGAGCTGATCTTGAAGCTATTGCGAGCTTATCCGGAGCTATTGACGAACAAAGATGACTGTCCACCTGCCACAGCGCTACCTGTTGAGCATCACATTGATACCGGCGACGCGGCACCGATCATGATGAAGAGACGACGTCAAGCTCAAACGGAAGATGCCATTATTGAAGAAAACGTGAAGAAGATGCTAGCTGCGGGCGTGATCGAAGAAGGCAACGGAGCATGGGGGTTTCCTGTGGTCCTAGTACGAAAGAAAGATGGCGAAGTGCGATTCTGCGTAGACTACAGAGCACTGAACAAGATCACTCGGAAAGATGTATATCCGCTACCACGAATCGACGAAACTTTGGAATCTTTGGGTGGTTCACTGTTGTTCACTACTCTTGATCTGAAAGCGGGTTATTGGCAAATTCTAATGGCATTGAATGACAAAGCGAAGACGGCCTTTACTACGAAGCAGGGTTTGTACCAGTTCACGAGGATGCCATTTGGACTGATGAACGCACCATCGACCTTTCAACGAATGATGAACAGTGTATTACGTGGATTAACCTGGACTACGTGCTTGGTCTATCTAGATGACATCGTGATCTACACTAGAGGCGGAATCGAACGACACATTCTGGAGTTGGCGTGTGTGCTGGAACGGTTGTCCAGTGCTGGTCTGACATTGAAGCTGAAGAAATGTGTATTTGCAACGGAGACGATGGAGTATCTCGGGCATGAACTTAGTAAGGAAGGTGTGCGACCACTGGATCGACTGGTGAACGCTGTACGTGACTTTCCGAAACCGACGGACGCTACGGAAGTGAAGCGGTTCGTGCACTTGGCTGGATACTACCGAAAATTCGTGAAGGGGTTCGGATCGATGATGGAGCCACTAACGAAGCTATTGAGAAAGAACGTGCATTGGGATTGGGGGCCAGCGCAAGACGCTGCATTCGACGAGGTGAAACGAGTGCTAACTACAAAACCGGTGTTACGCTACCCTGATTTCCGACTTCCGTTTCGACTATTTACCGATGCAAGTACGATAGGTTTGGGTGCGAGTCTGATGCAGAACGATGGCGATGGTTGGAGGCCTGTGGCGTATGCAAGCAAAGTCAACAACGAAGCTGAAACAAAGTACGGCATTACGGAGTTAGAATGCCTGGCAGTGGTGTGGGCGATAAAATTGTTTCGACCTTACCTGTATGGACGGAGATTCGTGATAGTCACTGATCACGCGGCATTGAAGTGGTTAATGACAAGCACTAACTTGACCGGTAAATTGCACCGATGGGCGTTGACGTTGCAGGAGTACGACTTTGACGTGGAATACCGACCTGGAAACACAAACGTAGTTGCAGATGCGTTGTCGAGAGCACCGGTGGTGTATAAGGTAAAGGCGGCGGCTGGCCGAAGACGAAAGAAAAGAAGAAGGGCCCCGAGATTGAGTGCGGTGTCTATTACGGCTACGACTGGCGGAACTGTGGCGGATGACGGCGAGGACCATGGCGACACACCACGAGGACGAGACTCAGAAAGGAACTTGGGTGATGGTGATCCTGCTGACGGACGAACGCCTACAGCACAAGCAAAAGAACGAGCTACAGTACATGACGCGAACGAGGTCAGTGGTGTACAGCAAACGGCACTGGGTAATGAAGGTAACGTACGAGCTTATGGGCACGAAGAACTTGGCGAAGGCAATGGTTCGAAGCTGGAGAAGGCGTGCAGTGCGACAGAGACGCCAACGCGTGCGACGACACGTGCCCCTGTTGAGAAGCGGAATGCAAGTGCAGTACGACGCCCTACTGCTACGAGTCGTGATCGACGAACGGCTAGTGGACGACACAAAACGAATACGATGGACGCTAGACGGCGAGATACTACTACGGCACAAACACTGACGAAGAAGAGACCATTATCCCGACGTGAAGCGCTAAAACGAACAACCAGCGAGTCGCGGGAGGTGCAGTTAGTGTACGATGACGACGCCGATGACAATGCCGATGGCGACGCCGACAACGATGCCGATGACGACGCTGATGACGAGCCTGAACGACGGAGCGTGAGTGCCGTGAACAAACAGAAGCCAGCGAACGAAAGGAGCAATGTTGGACGACCAGCGAGACAGACACGAACCACGGGAGAGCGAGCGGTGGATGGCAACGAGCTGATAAGAGGACCGGACGATGAGCAGCACCGAGTACCGATGTCACAAAGCCAGCGATACCAGCTTTCGGAACGTAGTGCGGAAGAACGGCGGCAGCGAAGAGAACACGGCGACACATTGCAATTGACAGACGAAGAGATCACGGATGCGCAAATGAAGAGCAAAATGGTGCAAAAATTGATCAAGGAAGGCGAGTACAGGAACATGCATGTCACGACGAGTTACGGGTTGGCTGTGATTGAAACGCCGGATGGAATACGCGTGATTTTACCACCTGCGCTGTGGGCGTTGGCATTTAAAGAGTGCCATGATTCGATTTGGGCTGGACATCTACGGACGACACATACGCAAGCGCGAGTTGCACAGATTTATTGGTGGCCGAACCTAGCGAGAGAAGTACGACGTTGGGTGCGTGGATGCCAAGATTGTGGAAGTCGTAAAGCGAGACCGCGAGATGTGATACCGCCACTAAGAAGTTTGAGAGGTGGAAATGTTGGAGATCGTTGGGCGTTAGATGTGGCGGGACCGCTACCTGTTGGAGATAACGGACAACGATATGTGATCGCAGCAGTTGAGTACGTGACGCGATACGCGGTGGCAACTACGGTGGAGTCGCACGAAGCTGAGAATGTGGCAGCGTTCTTGATGAAGAACATCGTGTTGAAGTTCGGACCATTTCGTGAATTGCTGACGGACGGAGCACCGGAGTTGACTGGCAAAGTGATCGACGAGTTGATGTACTTGTTACAGGCGCAGCAGAAGAATCCTGTACCATATCGACCACAAATGATCGGGTTAGTTGAACGATTTCATCGTACGTGGAAAGACTGTGTGGCAACGTACATGAGTGATGAGAAGCAGTGTGATTGGGACAATTGGGTGGACTTCGCAGTGTATTCCTACAATTCCGGAAGACATTCGACTGTTGCGCTATCTCCCAACGAACTTATGATGGGACGTAAGCTACGGACGCCGAACGAGTTACTACGAGCTACGCATGTGACCGAGGCTGGAGACTTGACTGAGTACCATCGAAAACTAGTGAAGGCACTAAAGGACAGTGTTGAATGTGCGGACGAAGCTCGAGAGCGAGAACAGAGGCGACAAGCAAAATACTACAATCGAAGAACGAGAAAACGACAGACATTTGTAAGTGGTGACAAAGTCTGGATGTATCGACCTCCACGAGGAGCTAAGGCTTCGAAGTTTGTGCACAATTGGATTGGACCGTTGAGAGTGTTGGAACCGGCGGGTTTCGATAACTTCCTGCTGCAGAGAGAAGATCAGAACGATGA
The DNA here is from genome assembly GCA_032432875.1 of Phytophthora meadii. Classification (NCBI taxonomy): domain Eukaryota; phylum Oomycota; class Peronosporomycetes; order Peronosporales; family Peronosporaceae; genus Phytophthora; species Phytophthora meadii. Next base: position 436,195 of record JAUMGV010000033.1, read on the forward strand.
AGGCGAGCTGATAATAGCGCACGTGTCATTTTTGGTGGCATATCACTATCCTGTTGAGTATTTGCAGAAAGCAGCGGACGACATTTTGGACGAGCTGATTGATGAAGGCACGGTCGAACGGACGCCGGATGCAGAGACGACAAGAGAGATTGTGGGAGCAAAGACGGCTCCAGTTAACGCAGCAGCGGCACGAGAATCTGCAAAACGAACGCAACGAACAACTCCGAGTGAGGATGACGGTGGGCAGCAATGTAGACCGATGGTGGAGTTGCGACAGCGAAGAAGAAGAAACGCTGCCGGACAGTACGTCTTGGAGGTGGAATTGCAATCACAACGTGATGCCGGGAGGCGACGAACGAATGCACCGGACGATGCCGATGATGAACGAATGTGGGTGTCACTGCGAGAGTATGAGCAGCTCTTTCAGGCCGGCAGAGTCGTGGAAGACTCTGAGGTTGGAGAAGGCGTGTAATAGGACAAGCCTATTGATGGACGAGTCGACGGCGGTTAATGGCGTGCGGCATGATGCGGATGCTGGACGTGCAAGCCGACGGTTCGATGAAGAAGATCGACGTGAGAACGACGTTGAAGTGCAAGCGATCCACGAAGTGGAGCGATCTTGGAACAACTGCGACTCAGAAGAGCAGCTGGCTCATGGGTGTGCAGGGCGCTAAAGCAGCGAGCGAAGAGCGAAGTAGACGATTGAGACGGCTGGAGAGAGACTTACTTCGAAATTGGCCAGGTGGAGCGCAAGAGAGCGAGACGGCACTCCAAAACTTGTCAGCTAGAGCACAGACAGTGAGAGAACTTCGACGGACGGAGCACAGTTGGTGTTCTGGACGGCGACTGAGAGAACTTCGACGGACGGAGCACAGTTGGTGTTCTGGACGGCGACTGAGAGAACTTCGACGGACGGAGCACAGTTGGTGTTCTGGACGGCGACTGAGGGAACTTCGACGGACGGAGCACAGTTGGTGTTCTGTACGGCGACTGAGAGATTAGTTGAACGGGCGAGCGATCGAAGAGACTGCAGTTGAGCTTTGGGCGGTGTTAGGTGGGTGAGTGACTGGCGACGGGCTATCGGGAACGGGTCATTAGTCAGTATCCTCAGCGCTTAAGACGGGATCCAAGGGCAGTTGTTAGTGTCGACGATTGTTTGGACGAGCAACGTGTTGAGACGCAGGATAGAGGACAGATTGAGTTCTTTACCTTACTTTGATTGAGTTGAATACAAATAGGGACGGAGACGTTCCGGCGCAGGTGAGCTGGGCCTGACGAGTGTTGTTGACGTTGAAGTTGTGCACGATATACAAGAACCCGGCGAGACCACACAGCGCAGTACTGGACGCCACTTAACCTGCAAGACAGTGAAGCAGATTGAGACTCTATTGGAATTGGTATCGTCACACTATAGAAAAATGATGAGTCACGCTGGGGCTGTCAACATATTGGTTTTGTACTTAGTACGATACTTTTGATGAGTGTAATACATGCATGTACATGTACTAGTTATGGGTCATATAGTAGAATACGACCAAAACTTGATTAAATTTGACGTCTCGAAAAACTCACGCTGCGCAGCAGTGCCAGCAGGGACCGTCTGAAAGGAGTTCTCTCAGACCAAGACCAGCACAGGATCGACGCCATTTCCGAATTTGACTGCTCGAAACAACAATCCCCAATCATGAACACGACCACAAGAGTTCTTTGCCCACCGAATTTGCAGGTTTTGAATGCCGATGTTATTTGCAGTGTCACGGAGCGTGCCCACCCCACGTATTATCTCACTGAAGACCCTGTTCCCGAACTTCCACGAAATGAATTATCGTATGCAGACCGATTCCCAACAAAGAAACAGCATTCGATGGATATTCGGAACATTCGAGTCGCTATCATGACATCCCAATAGAGTTCAGCAGCACCGTTCCAACCACCGAGAAGAAGACGAAGAAGAAGTACCCGAGTGCATGGGACATTGATCCAGGTTTTGAAACGCAGCCCGTCACCGATCACACTGAGCTCACTAAAAACAAGAATCAATCACGCCAAAGAGATTATCAGAGGAGATATCGAGCTAAGAGAGAGGCCTACCGGATCACCCTGGAGAATGAGACTCGAAAGCTACAGAACGAGATTGAACAGCTCAAAGTACAACGTACCAAGGACACACTCTGGGCCATGGTGGCTGAGTACTTCTCTCTCCTTCAACTAAGCGTGAATTCCAGATCACCTCTCAGCTCTCTGAATGCCGTGCACAACGCGGATCGCTTGGTCATGAAGAGGACATATCATCATAACAACATGATAATGTGTCGGAGTTTGACTCGATACTTCGATCATGCGGATGTGGAGCTGCAACAACTAGAGAGAAGCACGAGGAGCTCGTTGGTAGCCACGACAGTGACAAGCTTCACTATTACCGATCGAACCCTTGCCAAAGTGTTCCCACACCTTTGCAGCGGTGATGGAAAGCGTGGAGGCGTTATTGCAGCCAGGCTTTTGCACAAACGAATTGTCATGCGCGGTTGGGCACGATTCGAGAGGGATGACGCAAATCCTCACCATCTGAAAATTACTAGTCAGGCCGACCTGTTGACACCGGTACTAGATCTGCTGCGAAGTCTCGAGAACGTTGCTGTCGTCTTCGAAGGGGACCTCGTCACTCCGGACTTTCAATGGAGACTTGTCTAAAACCTCGAATACATCGTACTTGAGCTTTGAGCTTCATTTTCATGAAATGATCGTGGGTTTTTGGAAGCGTTAACATCAGAATATATTGAGCAAGAATACAATCGACATGCTTGAATTTACGACAAGCTTAGAATCTGTACTCCGGGTGTGGGCCACGGTTCTTGTCCGGGTGGTGATACCCGATCAATGCCTCGTACACGAAAGCACCCGCAGCTCCACCCGTGATCGGGGCCACGATCGGCACCCAGAAGTAGTAGTGGTTGAGCGAGAACACGCGCGAACCCCAGCCAGCGCACAGCATAAAGAGACGAGGACCCAGATCCCGAGCAGGGTTAATGGCCAGACCCGTGTTCATGGCGAAACCCATGGCGATGGTGCTGACCAACGCTCCGACGGCAGGAGGCACTGCGTGCTTACCGATGGGACGGTTGTGCTGGTCCAGTAGCGCCAAAATCCCCAAAATCAACAACGCCGTCGCCACGAACTCAGTCAAAAAGCACGTGAAGTTGCCGACACCCTCGTGTGGGTACGTCGCGAAGATGGTGTGCGTCGAAATGCGGTCCGGGTCCACCTCGTTGAACATCGGTCGGTACAGGATGTAAACGAAGAGCGCGGCCACGTAGGCGGCCACGACCTGGTTGAGGATGTAGAACGGCACCTTCTTCCACGGAAGCAGCTTCAGTAGCGCCAGCGTCGTGGTTACAGCAGGGTTCAAGTGAGCTCCCGATACACCACCGCCAATGGTGATACCAAAGAAGAAGGCGAGCCCCCAGCAGAGAGCGATGGTCACGAAGTTCCCATTGGCCTCGCTGCTCAGCACCACTTGCGTCATGCACGACAGACCGAAGAGCATCGTAACGAAAGTGGCGAGGAACTCGGCCATCATTTCTTTGGCGAATTGGCTCTTGACCATGTACGGCACGGTTTCAACGGGGGTCAAGTGTTGCAGGTGCAGGTTCGGGTCAGCCGGAGACTCGAGATCTGCGTACGCAGCATGGCTGTTCTTCTCCAGGTCCGAATTGCGAGTCATGCTTGAGCTGTTGTGGGAGTGGCTCAGTCGAGGTGATGAACAGGAGGCCGGGTTGCGCCCGAGACGGAGAATTGAAAAGTGAGCTCTGGAGCAGCGAGTCGAAGACCGACAACGACCAACTCCAGCAGAGTGGCAAAAGCACTCAGCCCGTGGCGACGACGCCACACCAGCCCACTCGATTGAAGTTCAAGGGCTATTTTCCAGAGGATCCTCGAGCAGAAGCTTTTTGCTCCAGATCAAGTGAAGCAGCTTTTTCGTGTTCGGATACTGTAAGTCGAAGCGTTGCACGTTGAAGCACCAGCAAACCGTTGAAATGCAAGCCCCGTCTTTTAACGACTCGATGAAGAGTATCATCCCCCCTGTCGGTCGAATCCGGTGATCCTCTCGGTGGGATTCTTGAGCCTCCCATCGCCTCGATATCAGCGCTTTCACGTCTTTCGACGCTCCTTCCTGAAGCAACGAGGTGGCTGCGCTCAAATGTTCAGACTTGGCGGTTGGCACCGGGACCGATCCGCTTTGTCTTTCGTAGAGGAGATGATTTCCATGTTGGAAAGTTGCCGTTGGTCAAGAATTTACTACTACTAGTACTTGCGGTCAACAGCGAACCCCCGCTCTTTCCGACGCCGTCATCATCAGACAACCCATACTCGAACCCATACAAAAAGTGTTCACGTTAAACACCGCACGCGGGGCCGCACCAGGCAATCGGAGGAAACCCAAGACATGTACAGACAACTTCAACATGCATCATACCGACCGATTACCGGTAGTGCTTGTTGGTTTATCGGTACAATGTACCAATTTGTTTTAAGTACGAATAAAAAGTGATTTGTTATTGACAATCACTCTTGAATTCAAGTTGGCCAATTCCGCGCGCAGAAGTCATGGCGCGTCCTCGTAGCTCCTTGTCCACGTATATCGACCCTCTCTTCGAGTTTGACGCGTCACAGGCGTACGTAGACCTTAGTGCGCCTTTACCCCCGTATGTACCTGGTGAGCATGACCCCTGGTTCGACGAACCTCACGAAGATCATAGCAAACCGAGCGAAGTGCTGGCACGAGAATTAGCGGAGACGATGCGGAAGTTGCAGGAGAAGGAGCAACGTAAGGAAACCAAGAGAAGGGACTGGAGTTTGGACAAGGAGAACCAGCGACCAACAGATTTACGACAGAGTGTAGCAGGCAAGAACAAGCAACTTAAGCTGGAAAGGAGAAAATTCACAAGTTTGAAGGAGATGCGGGCGAAACAAGAACCTTTTAAGTTGCAGAAAGTCAAGGAGGAAGCTGGTTCATCTTCAGAAGGGCAGAAGAAAAGCAGAAGGCCTTTGATGGACGTGGGGAACAAACTTAATTCTAACAGGAAGAGAACCCGGCCGACTACCGAGAACAAAGAGATGAAGGACCTGCAGAAACTGCTCAAGCAACATAACAAGAAGTTTAAGGCGGTTCACACATACGAGCCTCCGCAGCACTCAGTGCGTGAGGTAAAACAGGTAAGTGCTGTCATGTATCTGCTTTTACCATGGGATAATGAACTAATTTGTTGTTAATCGTCCAGTGGGAGCGCGAAATGAACAAGAGTTATTATGCCTTGTCGGCCGAGGAACGAGTCCAAGCTAATCAAGAAATTACACTCTGGAAGCAACAGCGACAAGCGGGGAGAGGCTACTAGAAAGAGACATGTAATGTGTCTTAATGATCTGAATATCTTACGTGTCTAGCATACAGAGCATCGCACAACCGCGGCGAATCCAGTGGTCGGGGCTCTTGTCAGTCGGGACATCCAGCGCTACGACGAAGTTGGTGGAATGGCCTGTCGTCGATAATGTACCAGCACGGATGGACGTTTTGTAAAGTGGACACTCATACACATCGGTGGGTTTGTACTCTTCTCGTCGCATGGGCTTGAGCCAGATAACAGGCATACGATCAAAGAGCTCATTCGGAATGGATTCCGCCATCATGCGCGTCTTGCGGTCGTATCGCGCACCTTCCATGAAGAGCCCGAAGATATACACACCAAAGGGAGGAGGATTTTTGTACTGCTCTTTATCGTTTGCCATGATCTCGCAGGAGACGACCAGCGCATCGATAGCAATCTTTTTGTCTCTCGAGAAGGACTGCTTTACAGCTGTCATGAAACCTTGCGGAAAGAAGAAACCTGACAACCAAAACGCCAGTGGTGGACCGTTGACTAACCAGTCGTTCGTAAGATTGATTCGCATGAAGAAGTCTTCAATCCACGAGGCCAAGGGTTTCAGACAAGGGTACCCAGCGTTCTCCCATTCGCTAGGAATCTGCTGGATTAGAAAGCCGTTGTACATCTTCTCGAGAGGGCCAGACATGACAACGAGCCCCTTGATAGCGCGTTTGAGCATCTCGAGCGTTGTCTTCATAACTCCGATTAGCACGTTGAAACGAATCATCTCCTGTGAAAGGAACACGCCCAGCGAGTTACGGCTACCACCGGCTGCTTCTGCAAACGTCGACGGATGCGCTTTGTTCTCCATGAAAGCGTCGGGCATCCGCTCCTGGATCGCCACCACCATCTCCATCACAATGCTATCGTTGCTTTGTGCTGCGCCACCGCCGCTATCACCACCACCGCCCAGCATCTTCAGGATCGTTCCCAGAAGCTGACCCGTTTCTTTCTGCTGGAACGTAATATCAGCATTGGCATGGAGCCCAAAAATGTCTGGCGCATCAGCAGTTGGTAAAGAGCTCACATACTCGCGAACACTGGTCAAGGACCCTTCAGCTGGAGCATAGTAGAGTCCAGAAGTGGTGAACCCGTACGAGTCGTCCATGACGCCTTTGCAGAAGAGATTTCGCATGATACTCGAGTTCGTGCGCTTATCCCAACGATCGGTAATTCGACCACCGTAGGAAATATCTGCTACCATGACGTTCAGTGTTAGGTACGGAACCTCTTCCTGCTCCTCTAGATACAACCGTACTTGCTGCATTCCTGTCTTGAGGTCACTGTTCATCCACTCATACGGGATATTCCAGCCGACAGCACCAAATTTGCGACGCTCAAGACACACAGCGTTGTAGAACGCAAGAGCGAACAGTAGCTTCTTAAACTCCCGTGGTTTCGTGCAGCCTTCGTAATCAGCCTCCTTCATATCCAGGAATGTACGTCCGAGATTGGCTTTGATTCCCTTTGGAGGCTCATTTGTGATCTTAATTCCGTTTTGAAGAATAGGCACAGGGAAACGTGGACTCGGCATACTTGTGAGCCATAAGCGGAACTCCTCATGCATCTCCTCGGTAGCCGATTGCTCTAGAATCTGCTCCAATCGGCCCAGCCATGACACAGCTAAGTGGCAATTCTGCAGACACACCCAGTCGCCGGTTTGCTTCGCCTGCCTCATGAGTGTTTCAGCAATTGGACCTTGACCTTGACCAAGCGAGATAATCTTGAGACCGGAGCCTTCTTTCCCTTCTTGCTTGGCAAGTTCCAAGAGATAGTCGTTGATATCTGCACCAGGCGACAGTACAAAAATCAGGGGTGTTTCCGGCTTGGAATCTCGATAGCAACCACCAAGGTCGAATGGCGGAGATTCAGTGAAAAACTTTCCCAGCTCACGGCCGACAAATTCACGAGTACCAAACACAAGCATTTCCTCTCGGAAGACACGCAGTACCAGTAACTTTTGGAAGTTTGTGAGTTTCGATTCCCAAGGTTCAGGCAATTTCTCCGCATGTGGCAAGTCCGCTAACACCATTGCACTTTTCCATAGAGCAGCGTGCTGTCCAACCGACGAAGCCAGGTCAGTGAAGGCGGGCGAGATGTCCTTCATACCAACAACTGTCTTCCACACTCGATCAGACAGCCAGGAAGGACGTATGAGGCCACATGATTCCACTTGTGCAGCTTGCACTGCTGAGCTTCTTTTATCCCCAACCAGGTAGAAATTCCACTCCGGCGACGAAATGGCACCACGATGAAGGAGAATACTTGACGCAATCATAAACGCGTAAATGATCTTGTCCTTCTCAAAGAGCCCCCGGCAGACATTCACAAACATGGACACGGTGATATCCTGCATGAGGATCTCCAATCTTTCCTCAAGTACTTCTGATTTTGTTGAGTTCTCCAATCGCATCACGAAAAGCTTCTGGTAGAACTGCAGCGAGTATTGGTACATGGGATCTACTAGCGCCAGGTTCGCGATGGCGAAATAAATGATAGAGCCACGCACAGCCACACAACGGTATCCTTCGCGAGTTTGATCAATCTCCAGCGATGTCGTCTCCGCTTCTACCATTCGAGTTTTAATTGCAGACGAGGTGACTTTACTATGCGCCAGCGTATCGATCAGCTCTTCATCGTCCAGGATATTACCCTTTGAGTTCTCTAGCATGTACAGAATTTTGTCTTCGATTTCCTTCAGCTGTTTCTTGTCTGCTGCGATATTCACGGTCAGTTCATTCTTCTTCTGCTCAAGATCTGGTCGCTCACTACGGACAACGTCAACCAGCAACTGATCCTCAAGACCCGTAAGTGTAACGGTAAAGTTGATGATGGTCACCTTGATGCAGATCTCAGGCATATAGTGCGGGTTCGCGAGCTTGGTGGTGATGTAGAAACGGAAGTTGTCGCTATACGGGACATCACTATCACCCAAGTGAAGGAGATTCTGACCACCTCTTTTGAATACCTGCTTGAGTAGAACAGGTTCCAGCGACGGATCTAGATCCTCCTCCACATTTTCCAGCATCACCGGTGAGCCGTATCGAATAGCATTCTCTAAGGTACGCAGAAAATCCTTCTGTGACAGTTTAATGATCTGCAGTGACCCTGATGCCTTGTACATGTTTTTAATCCACTTGTTCGCTTGTCCTTGAGGATCGATCATGAGTGGCCAGCGCCTTCCCATTGTCGTAAACAAACCATTCTCAATCGAAAAGGTATCAGCCGGAAGTCCCATGATGTTCCACTCGCGTACGACTACAGGATCTGCTAGCACGCGCTGGAAGGAAAAATGACTATCTACTGGTAAATTACTGGCCTTGCAGAAAGAAACCCACTTGGCCTGAAGTTCATGACGATACTCCGATGTAAATGGACCGAGATACGCGATACAACCCGCGGATAGAATCATGTCACCGACAAGATTGATCATATCCTTAGCCAAATTCTCAGCACACTCTTTCCATCGCCCTTGCTCTAGCCCAAGCGAGTCGATCAAACGCTCAGCTCGTACAAGTTGTGCCTGCGTCGTCTGTGACTGCTTCTCCAGGTCAATCTTCTTTTGCTGAGCTTCTTCCAGTGTACGCTTCAGATCGGCAACCTTCTTAAGCACTGCGTTAAGTCCACTTTGCTTGATATCAAGTTGTTTCTGCTCTTCTTCAAGACGTTGCTCTGCTATCTTGAGGTTCTCTTTCTTTGGAGCAATGTTCTTGGCCACGGTATCGTAAGTGTACATGGCTCGTACCCACATACAGAGTGAAGTTGCAGCAGTGGAGATACTACTGAGGGTCTCCGGCGTAAATTCTTCATCAGAAATAAATTTCTGCAGCTGTCGAATTGTCTTGGGTGGGATATTGTCCTTATCGAACTCTTTTAACTTATCCAAGAATTTCATATCGTTCAGTAGCTTTTTAGCCTCATTCCACTCCTGTTTCGAGCCGAAAAGAAGACAAACCGCATTCATAGTCACACCCACGAGTCTTGGCGGGTTGGTGAACGTCTTGAGCACTGTGATGTCGTCCTTCTTTAAGTTTGACAGTGCTTTAATTGACGCGTAGTACGCAGGCATAGCTTCATCCAGATCTTTCTGACAGTCATCTTTAATCACTTTCACTTCGTCAGCGATCTTGTTAGCTGCCTCCACATCGGCTTGAATGAGCTGTTGTTGCTTGTCAGCTTCTGCCTGGTCCTTTGCCACTTGTTCAAGCAGCAATGACGTGTCTTTTTGAGCCTTTACTAACACTGGCTGTAGTTCCGTAAGCGAACTCTGCAAATTCCCGACAATCTCTTCGGTTTCAGTAAGTTTCTGCAATCCACCCCGGTACCTCGCTTCCTTCGCACGTACAGACTGTCGATGGGTACGCAACATATCCACATACAACCGGATGAGTTCCAAGTAACTCGTTGGGGTCGTGTAATTTCGCCGCTTGAGCTGTGCGTAGAACTGTTGAGTGGCTTCCTCAACGCTGCGATGAATTGTGACTGCCATACGACACAGAGTATCCACATGTGCCTCAATACCAAGCTCCTCGGCATTTGTAGCAAAGAAACGATTCGCCACGGAGTTAAGAGCATCTTCAGGCCACGCATTGAACCAGTCAATGGTGCAACAATTCACTAGGGACGGGAACATCCGGCATCGGTTTCGAAATCCTGCTCCGATAGGAGAGAAAGCCAATACAACGTGTAAATTATCGCGCACGAGCGTGACGTAGTACTGCAGAATATCCTCACGAGTGACTTTACCAACTTGTTGAGCTATCGGACGAACAAGTCCCACGATCTTCTCGACCTCGTCATTTGCGTACAGATTTGGGACTTCACCAGTATTTAGAATGTTGTTGATATCTTCCAGAAAAGATTCATGAACAATTTGAGCATCTGAAAAGAGAAAGACAACCGGTTGGTTCTGGGCTCCAGCAGTCATCAGGATTTTCTTAAGGTCTTCGTGAAACTCATTGGCACCGTAACCTCTGGTAATTTCGATCGAGAAACACTTGTAGTCGGCCATGAAAGCTGCAAGACGAGTGAGACTCTGACGTCCGGAGCCTCCAACACCCACAAGCAACGCATTACCACGTGGTTGACGTAACACTCGACAAATCCGAGAAATGTGGTGCATGGCGTCGTTGAAGAAGACCAAGTGCATCTGGCTGGGGAACGTAATATTGTACTCTTCCAAGTACTCTGAAAGTAACGAGTTGAGCTGCCCCAGGTCGTTCACAGGGCGATAGCTGCGGTTTTCACGCGTAAGATAGTCTCCATACAAAATGTTCTCGAAACGTGAGGGAGGCCACGAGACCTTGAGCTTCTCCTCAAGTAGCTGCGAGCAGGCCTCGTTAAACCACGCACGATCCTCGGCATCCACTAGACGGTCACGAAACACTCGTGCTTCCTCATGCAACCAAAGAGTTAGTAAACCATCTTCACTTGGAACGTTCTCTTTTTTCACCATCAAAACACCTTGGAAAACCTTGGAGAGATCTCGAAGGTTAAAGGTATAGTGCGATTTCGACGGTGTAGGCAACATCTCAAGCTCCACACGCTGATAAAGCTGTACAGAGGCACTCACAATAGGAGCTGCCATGTGAGCCATCGCTGGTAACTCAGCACCAAGAAAACCTCCCAGGATGGACGAGAAGATGCGCTGCATGACTTCACCTGAGAGATTCGGAATCCAGACCATGTGGAAGTGGCGGATTAAACGTGGAGTGACTTCACTTCGGCCACCACCAGGAGGAGCGCAAGCAGCGGCAAAGACCACGTCTTTTACGTTCTTAAAGAACATCTTGGACGTGTCATAGAAACCCCCTTGGTCAATAACCTGTCTAAGCAGCTCATTTGGAGGCTGAGCACCGTAAATCTCCAATGCTGGCATGTTTAAATCATCCACAAAGAACAGCATCCGCTTCCCCACTGGTGGACCTAACAGGTTTTTGCGCTTTTTGTCCAGCTTTAGCTCAAACATTTCATTTAGATTGCGAGGTTTCGTCTGAGCCGAATAGCTCATCGTCGACGCAATACAACTGTCCGTCTTAGCCATGTCATCCAAGAACGACTGCACAATGACTGACTTTCCCACTCCAGTTTCTCCACTGTAAAGCACGTGATGATCTGACAGCATGAGCTTCTCCAGAAGATATCGGAACCGTGTCGTGTCCTGTGTAGGCACAACCATCGTAAAGTATGAAGCACCAGGAACAAACGTAAAAGTGGGAGTTTTATCAACCCACGAAGCCCATTGCCCAGTCGAATCATCCACAACTATCTCGTACACGTTGGTAACAGGTCCTCCATCATTACTGTCGATTAATGATCGAAACTGGTTCATACAAAACTCGTTAAACCTCGGACACGACGCGTCGTCGATGTTTGCTCCAACAGACCAAGTTACAGCGAAGATAAAGTACATACGAGCCAGTCCTGCAAGGTTGCCACCAGCATTTTGAACTTCGCCACTTACTAAACAGGAAGCCAATAAATTCAGACAGCTCTGCATCAAGTTGTGGTTGTTACTGGGGACTTTTTCACGGCAGTTTTCACGCACAAACGCAATCGCCACAGGGACATGAGTCTCAATAAGGAGCAGCAACATATCGCACAGCTCCGGATAAGCTGGTATGATCGGTTCCAGGGTGGTAACTCTCCATGTACGCGCTAGCGACGTCATCCCAACATGAACTTGCTCCATATACACCATTCCACATCGACTAACAGTTGCAGGAGAAGCGACACGAAGATCTTGAACCTCAAACATCATGTGCAAAGTATGCGGCAATTTAATTCGCTCACTATTCGAAAGACACAGCGTCTTGTTGTCGTCCAACACTGTGTTCATATTCTCAATCCAGACTGCATCCACTGGACCGTCAAAGATCACCCAGTTACGGTTTTCAGACTCAGCGGCCTCCTGCACACATTGTCGAACCAGCTTTGGCACGAGACCGTCGGTCCACTCATTAGTAAGGAGATTAAATTCGCCGTACAACTGACCTGCGGAGATCGATTTCGGGTTGAGAGTAAGCCTCTGGACCTCTTTATAAAACCCATCTCGATCCACAACTCCATCCTGATAAAGTTGAGTTAAAGCTCGGGATAAAACGTAGCAGTTCGTGCTTTTCCCACTCCCTGCTTCGCCGACAAGCATCATGCCATGACGTACCAGTTGAGTTTCGTGCACTTGGATGGCTTTAGTGATAAATGAAGGAACCTGTTGCAGGTGAAGCAGATCTAACTGCTGTTCGATGGCTTTCTGGAGCAACCCATAGTCAACGAATGGCACCACAACACCTGGAAAGAGATCTGCGATAATTCCTCGGAATAACGGCAGGTCCTGCTCGAGAAACTTAGGCACATTGCTATCACGCATGGCTCGGATTAAAAGAAGATCTTCGTGCATTTCTGGTTCCTTCCGCTTCAGCTGGCCTGCAGCAACCAGTACAGATTTAACAGCACGCATTCCGAAATCATAGTGGTCTTGTTTTGACAATTGCTCACTTGAGAGAGAATAAAGCTGCGTCATTTTGTGGGAAAGAGGTAAAGCATTCGCAAACCCCTCGGAAAATAGCACAATCTCGGCAATTAGACGGTAATCAGGCACCATCATCGCAACAGGTCGGAAAAGCGCCTTCAAGTTGTCTGGCAGCTCTGTTCGTCCTGCATAACCAGGGTTCATCGTAATGAAGACGCCAAAGCCTGTGTTGAGTCTAATGAGGTTGCCTTCAAATTCAAATTCATCGACGTCGGCCACAATGGCTTGCTGGATACAAAGAACTTGCTGTGCAATCACAGATAGCACTTCAATATCGATACGGTTGAACTCGTCAAAGCACGCCCATGCTCCAGCTTGAGCAAGACCTGAAAAAAACCGCCCCATAATCTTGTAATCCAACCCGTCCGAACAATTGAACACGACACATTGCACTGCCAAAGCCTTGGCAAGATCCTTCGTCGTTTCTGTCTTGCCTGTTCCTGCTGGTCCAGCTGGAGCGCCTCCAAGGCGTAAATGGAGAGCACCTGTAAGCGTCATGTAGCAGATATCAGTGAGCGGGGTAATCACCAGTCTGGGCGAGTTTCCGAGGTATTCGTAGCCGTAGATAAAGCGAGTGTTGGTTTGTCTCGCTACGAAGTTCTTCACGTCATCTTCCCAGTAGTATCTCAACTGTCGAGTCCATTCGAAATCACTCAGGGACGAGATTTTACTGTCAGCTAGTGAACGCACCACATCTCGAGCGTGGACATCAATTGTGATGACGGCGCCCATCAGAATACGCTGCAATTTGGTCAACGATCCACGCACAAGTTGGACCATTCCGTCGATCTGTTTCAAACTGAATTGGAGAAATCCCCCCACAGCTTGAGGATCGCTGCCACTCTCAACTTGTGCAATCGCCTCAGTCACATTTCTTGTCCAAAATACCTGATCCACAAGGATAATAACCTGCGCAGAGTAGCCGAACAGCCATTCTTTTCGGTCGATAGCGTCTTCAATAGGGTAATTCATCAGTGCTTTGACTCCGTCCTCGTACAAACTAGCGCGCATCGCTTTCTCCACCTCCGTAAGCCAATTCTCGACTGGACCTTTCGCTATCACTTGATTAGGGAAAATAACCAACTCGCCTTCACCACTGACCATTGCGTTCACCACGTTATTAGCTGCCCCGGGTGTGTCATCGAACCGTACGCTCTTCATAGCGTCAAAGCATTTGCCTAAATGTGGCTGGACAGCGCGTGGATCGCGCGTCTGAGAGAGAATCTCCAGTAACTCGTCATTCGACAAGAAGTAAAATCGAGGGAATGCCATCCGCTTGGTTTCCAGATAATCTTCTAGAGACTTTTGGATCTCTTCCAGAAGCCTGTTGGACATCCGGAACTGATCCAACAGCTCCGGACCACCTTCCACTGACCGGATGACACCAGGGTCGTGTTTAGTTCGAAGCATTGTCGATCTCCAGTTTCTGTCAACCAGAGCAAACTTCTGCGCTTCGACAGGTAACTGTTTTTGAATGTCCTCAGCACAAAATATCGTCTCCAGATACATCCAGCTACGCTGACAAGCAATCCACTCGTCCAAGGTATCCGACAATAGTGACAGACGCTTACTCCATCGCTCTACTTCATCTTTCACGCCCATAATGAATCGCGATCCCATCATCGTCTGTAGACCCACTTGGTTATCTTCCAGCAACATTAAAATATCCTCGAGACTTCCGAGAATAAAGACATCGTTCTGTTCACGGTGGCTCACGACCGTGAACTCCATCTGGTCCCAGCCATGCTTGATCTTTTGCAGAGACGCCTCGATCTGTGCTTCACCTGAGGCTGCAGCCGACATCTCCCCCACCAAGTCTTTCATGTCAAGGACGTCGTAAGCTACGAGATTCTCGAGAGTAAATAGGATACCAGGGTACCAGGGTTGTCGTAGAGCCTTGAAAATCTTTTCCCAGTGTCGGTCTTTCATCGCAGGATTGCCCAATTCAAGCACAGTAGGCATCTTCAGCTTGAATTCTGCTGTACGATCCTTCAGCATGGCTGTCACGTCGTTGCTGAGCTTCTTGTGGAGCGCGTAGGCATCTTTAAAAGCTACGGCGACGTCTTTCGATAGTTCTTCAGCGTTTACCTCTACAAAAGGACTTGTCATCGCTCCTTGGTACAGCTCATTCCACTTCTCCACTGCTGTCCACAACGATTCGACAGTCGCAAAATACTCCTGGGTTGCTTGTAAGTTGAGGTACTTGAACGGTGTAAGGTTAAACAACGTCTGGTACTCAGTGTACTGCTTCGACAGTTCGTCCAGCTGAGTAAGTCGTTGCTTGACACTTTCCAACTCACTCTTGACAACTGAAGGGTCCTCGAAGTGGCTAGCATCAATGAATAACCCACCTTGCAGCTGGTTATGCAGTTGCAGCACTTGTTCGTCGAGGCGCTGAATGTTGGCGTCCAACTGCTGAGTCATTTCCCCTACACGGCTCGCAACGAACGCATCAACAGCTTCCGTTTCTTCTTTGTAGTTCTCTTGGACACTACGTAGATCATCCAACTGCACCATATCTTCCGACGAAATACGCACACCATAAGTACCTAGAAGTCGGTATAGTTCATCCACAACGTTCGTGTTCTTCGCCAGTGCTTTCTGCTTCGACTTGAGGTTCTGCACTCGCTCCACGTGTCCTGCGAACTCTTTGAGATGTTGAGGACGTTGCAATAGCGACTGGATCCGTTGCTTATACTCTCCAAGCTGAGTTTTGCACCTTGCACGTGCCAAATCCTTCACTAGACCTTTCATCGCGTCCAGTTTAGCTGTTGTCATGGGAATCAACGTCTGCTTCAACTTGCGGCTTTCCACGTGTAAAATTCCAATTGTCTGACCAGCTCGCATCTTCTCAAGCTCCTTCTCCCACGTACTAATCTGTAACATGTCTGCTTTGAGCGTTGTGACTGTGTGGGCACGTTGCGAGTACTCTTCCAAGTCCCACACCTTGTCGTACTCGTAAATCGGCCGGACATTGTCAAAAATCTTGACATATTCCGTAGCTTCAGCGTAGTCGCTGGCAATCTTGGCCACAAGCTCCTTGCGAATCTGCCCAAACGCCACACTACTGGTAATAGTTGAGCCAACATGAGGAGCGTCAGCCACTGTGTTGCTCACATACGCAGCAAATGGACGGAGATACAGCACACGTGAGACTGAGTTGACTGTGCTCACGATGTCGTCCGTCATGGCTACCACGATGTGTTGGATCTGTTCACTTGTAGGGGAGAAAATCGTTGACTGCTCCCCGAAGAAGATGGTCGTCTCGAATAGTCCAGTCTTACGTGGCACTTTGTTTAGCTCGTGTAAGAAGTTAGCACAACTTTGGATGGCCAAAATCACGAGGCTTTCTACTGCGATACAGTCGATGAGACGGATGAAGTCTGCGATCATCCCAGCTTCCTCTGCAGCTCGCCGAAAGAGCCTCTTTCTCTGCTGCTGTTCAGCCTTAACAGCGACAATCGACTTGGTTTTTTCCTGACTTGTTCCCATAGCACTGAGACTCATATCAGACATGAAATCATCGTGGTAAAGTAGAAGTTTTCGTGAGATTCTTCACGTCCGAGCACACCCGTTGGATTATACCCTGCAACTTCTCGATACACAATTCAAACTGCTTGGAACCCTCAGCACGTTTCGTCCCCTGATACTCCACAAAGGCCGAGCTCTCGTACGTCTTCTGAGCCCGTAAATCCAACAAAACGACACCCATGAGCTCCGTGCTCATCACTTTCTTCACCTGCAACAACGGGGTGCAAAAACTCTCTTTGGCCAGGAACAACTTCGCACTCAGTCGTTTACGCTGGCGACAGTAAAGCTTGTACCGCACATTGGCACACCACAGTGAAAAGGCCTTGTTAACCAGGTAATGCTTGAAGAATCGCAGCGATGTAAGCACATTGAACATCGTCGACTGACGCATCCACTCTGCCAACGCGATGAACTCCGACGGGCTGCCAACAGAAACGTGCACAAGTCCACTGGACGACATGGTGAAGTGTTCGTTCGGAGTCACGTCATCCTGCGCGACTACCACGAGATCATACGGTCGGAATGCCAATCCGGTCTCAGCTCGATTCAAATGTACAAACTTAATCTCACTGTCCGATCCGTTGCGAGCGAAAAATGCGATGGCGTCTTCTCCTGACTTTAAGAACGCCGTCGCAGACTCCGCAGCAGCTTCAGCCGCAGCATCAGCCACTACAACGCTTGATCTTCCCGTTGCTGGATCGTGATGACCGATAAAGACGGACGGCTGTCGGTCACGTTGATTAACGGCCGTTTTCTCTTCGTCACCTCCATCTTCTCCACCAAAAGATCGAGCAAGTGTATCTCGAAGAAATCGTCGAGGAGATGATTCTCGCTTCGATCTTCCAGCATCACTTTCCCACGCCAGAGCAGGAGAAGTGTCACCTGTTTTCGCCACTTGAGACGTAACTTGTGTTTGTTTCGGTGATTGTGGAGGTGGTTTGGCTCGAACCCGTTTGATTTTCTTCTCCGGACTGTAAAGCGTCCCCGGGAACACTGGGATTTTCTTCGGGGACGTGTATTCCTCCGCTGTCGTGAACGTAAACTTGTGTCCATCCGCAACTGTCATGGGTGATTTCATTGCTGCTCTCGCTCCAGGAACCGCCTGCATCGGTTTATTCGAAGGTAGAGAACTTCCAAATCCAGATCCACCATCAAACTCGAACGTCGCATCCAGAGTCAAGTCGTACACTGAGTTTCCAGTGGGTTGTGGAGCCCGCGGTCTCGGACTCTTGACTGATCTCTTCTCCATCGTGACAAGTCGCGTCCAGTAATGAAACCAAGTCGAAAATGTTGTGCTGCTCAAATAAAAGATAATAACTGACAAATAAAAAAAATAACCTACTAAAGAAAGCAAAGAAAGCACTTTGTTTTTACTCTCCGTGAGAAGCAACGAGACGTCTGCGTTCATCCATTTTGTCTCGGTTGAGTCTGGCCACAAAAGAGTCCCTCTTCCATCGACTGATGACTCTCCTCTCTTTAGCTCGTTGAATAAAGCGTTCTTGGGCTTGTAATTCAGCTTTTGCCCCCCAATCAGTCAATGCCGCTTCCGAGAAGTACGAGTCCCACTTAGCTCGTGCCACAACCTGGAACTGGCGAACCATATTCGCCACCGAATCTTCACGTTCGTCATCCTGATTAAACTCGATAGCATTCGCAAACATCAACAGCAGGTCGGCGCGGTACTCTGCAGGGTCGTGGTAGTCGCCAGCGTTCAGTTTGGCGCCCATCGTGCCCAGGTCCATCGGGTTCGAAATCACATCGAAGTACGTGGGGACATTGAGCGCTACAGGTCCACAGGCTACAGGAAAGGCGGCGTGACAGATCGGCACATTGAGCGCTACAGGTCCACAGGCTACAGGAAAGGCGGCGTGACAGATCGGCGTGCCGCGTGTTAGAATGAGCCACAAGCCAGTGGAGGCAAGGCTGTGGTGTAGTATACAAAAGATTAGATAAGTATATTCAAGTTAAGTGAACACTGTCTAAGTGTGGAAAGGCGGCGTCTGTAACTGCCAATCAACGCTGTCGGCGCTTCTGCCGACGGCAACAATTCACTCGTGCGATGATGGTCAAACCGGCGAAAGGAGCTCACTTCTCCTTTTGCCAACGACTGAGCACATCGGTCTATTAGAGGGCAATTAAGTAGAGAATAATAAATTGAGATTAAAACAACAACAAAGTTTTCGTGTTCAACATTTCAAGTATTGAGTACTGAAGATGGCCAAGGAAAACAAGAAGGACTTTTCGGGAACAAGAGCAAGGCGGAGATACAGGCAATGGGGAAAACTGACACGCCTGTTCCGGTCAACTATGCTGCCTCGGCTACAGCTGGTGGGAAGAAGGTCCAGTCCAAGAAATCGGGGAAGCGTAAGGCCACGCCCTTACCCATGGACGATGAGCGCGTGAACGCCTGCTTCTATTGCAACGGCGTTCACAATGACATGAATGGAATTGGTCCCCACTTCAAACGGGACTGCCCTGTTAGAAAAAGGGATATTGCGAATGGTGTTGGCCGCAAGAACATCTACAGCGAGCCAAAGCGCCTGCGGATTCGGAAGACAGATCACGCTCGAGTGCAGAAGGTGCAGCCCGCCCAGTCTGCCCCGCGCGTCGAGGAGAACGCCTTACGGACACACAACAGTGCTGTAAGAGCACAATAAGTCTGCGTCAGCACCATAAAAACTGGTCACCACAATACAGTGTCGTGCCAGCACACTTCCCAAGCACAGTGCGCGGGAAGCGTGCAAAAGGGGGGAGGATAGGGTAAATATGGGCGCTCCAGCGGCGTTCTGGTGTGACCCACAGCATTTCAAGAAAGCACGTCCGCAGAGCGAGCATGCCGAGTCGGGTGAGCTGGAGAGAGATCACCGAGGATGTCGACGCCGCCGAAGGTTGTGTTCACCAACCCTCGCACGGAGGTTCTCCGAGATGGCAAGGGGGTGCTTTTTGAGCGTGACCGAAGGCCAAGACATTGATAGTGTGTGCGCTGAGTGATGCTGCATCCTGCGTGTGATTTCGCTGCGTGCCGCTGGTGTGCAACTGGCACCCAACAATCGGAGCGAAGCAGACATCGCCGTGTCGGCGCAGATGGGGTCGAATAATGCATGGAATGAAGTAGAAGGAGAACCTTCGGAAGGCTGGCCGGTGGAGTGCAGCATCAATGGTGTCCTTGTGATAACTGGTTTGCGTTTGAGGCGTGTGTGCACGCCCTGTTCGCATAACGAGTCGCTGCACACGTGGCCAACAGCGCAAGAGAATGCTTATTAGTCGTCAGAAGAGAAAACGGGGCGAGGTCGCTGTACTTCCAGACATTGGGTGCCCGCAGACGATTGGATCTGCGTTGAGTCGTATGTGGTCCAGCGGCTGCATTACTTCGAGTTACGGCGATGTTAGTTCACGTGCATATCCACAGCATTTATTATATTGTACTACATGTGAGGGATCTTACTATTTGTGTCGATTCGTTAAGGACGTCTCCAGCACTCATACGAGGAATGGAATGGTCGCTCTGTGAGTTCATTAAGTCGAGTGAGCGCTAGATGATTGCATTAGGCGCGAGGAAATACCTCCTACTTCTCTTCTTCGCTGTTACTGTCCTCTATAACACGAGGCAGCCAGCTCCGATCGCATGCGTTTTTAAACCATCGCACATTACCGTACATGCACTCGTGAACGCGTCTTCTGCTCCACGAAGGCTGCGTTGAGCACGCAGGAGTGCGAAAGGAATCTCGTAATAGAACCGCACCTCAGGGCGTCAGCGTATACGTTCACCAGCTTGGCATTATACAGGAGCGTGTACCCGCTGTTATCCTTCACAGCAACTGGCGACTGACCTTAAACTACTGCGGGGGGACTCTGTAAGCTCTCCCACAGGATTCAGCACTAGATAGCGATCCGCTCTCCTCCTCAGGCGTCCCTAAGTCGATAATCTGCCTCCGAGAAGACTCAGCGCTGCTTCCCTCGCTTGGTGAGCACTACTTAAACCGTATAGAGGTTTCCGCACCACTCGGAGTTGGGGTACCGCCGCGCATCGGGGTTCTGGGTAACCGCATGCGGTCTGCATTGGATTCCGCGTCTGGAGAGATTCACGCGCCGTTCTGCGGCGTTTCCGAGACTATTTCCTCGCTTCCATCACGATATCCGTCAAGTACAGCGTCGAATGCTGCTGCAACTGCTGTTTCAAGCGCTTTATTGAGTGCGCTGGAACTTGTTTCCGCTGAGGTCACCAGATCAAATGTCCGCAGTTACCCTCGGCAGTCTCCACACGAACGCGCGCGAGTAATACTCGATTACTTCCCCTGCGCAGAGCTCCTCCGGTTCCAGCTCCGACGCACTGAGGCCCGGCATCGTCTTGGGCTGAGTGCTGGACGCCCGTACAGCGCTTCTTCCTGCTCCGGCTGCTTCGCTTTTTCAGCGAAGATTGCAAACATGTACCACAATTTGGTGTGTACCACCCCGCCACCGGCCACAAGTCCGTCATCGTGCACGCCTATCGCGCTGATCGGTTGTGCGCAGCCAGGCAGCGGGGCAGTGGAGCCTGTCCTGTCCGTGCGTATTGTGGAGATGGGTTACTGTGTTTGTCAGATTCTCACATGTGAAAGTTATATTTACTCCGCGTCGAGATCCCTGTTGATGCTGCGTGCCTCGAAAGGCTCAGCATTGCAGAGAGTGGGCCAAGTACGCCTCCTGCGACTGCTTCGGCAGATGTGCCATTGACACCCGGTGGATTTAGTACACCCAACTCACCTGTTGTGTCCAGCACTGCAGACTAGAGCTGTCGACGTCGACGGATTAGGACGTCTTTTCGGACACTCGACAGACGACGTCTGGTCGGTGTCATACGACGTCGTGCCGACATCTACACGACACCCCCCACCATAGCAAATGCTGATTGGTTCAAATACATTTAGCGAGCCAATCAGGATGAACTACCTCAATTCCTCATTGAAGCTGCATCTTGAACTCCGTGGACACTACCTTCTCGCAGGCCGTGAAGGGGGATCTTTATTATCCATTTCGGAGTGAGCCCAACAGACTTCACACTAGTGTTGGCTTTGTGTTCGGAGATTTGGCACAATGGACAGCGACTCCGATGCCGATAGCAGATCTTTTGCGTCACCAACACCACGGCAAAGCTCGCGTTCACATCTCCCAAAGTCGCGGTCTACACGAAAGAACCGAGCACCCGGTTCTCATTTGCCAAACTCACCTCTCCCTACCGTGCACGTGGCGATTCGCGGCCAGAGATCCGACGGGATTACCGAATACGATGCGGATAGCAGACGTTTTACATCTCCTCTGCCAAGGTTAGGCTCCACTTCGAAGCCTCCATCGGCTCAGCAAAGACGGTCATCACAGCGAAAGCGAAAATCGACTCCGCAAATGCCAAGGTCTACCCCAAAGAGAATCTCCATCGTTTCAAAGCCCTGAAAAGATAGTTAACGATCCAAAAGAGAAGGCGCGTCGCGAAATGCAAGCACTTGTGTACAGACCAAGAGTGAACCGTGAATCATCAGTAATTAGGGACGACGTCTTGAAGATATCTTGCCAACAGGAGCTGGAGAGATACATCCATAGTTCGAGTAAAGCAAGCCTGAGCAAAACGGATTCTAGTCCACCGTCTCCACTTTTCTGGTGGAAAAAAAATCACTTGGACTTCCCCACTTTGGCCCCACTTGCGCGAAAATGGCTGGGTTGTGTAGCGTCTTCAGTCCCATCGGAACGTGCTTTTTCCACAGCCGGCAATACCATCACGAAACGACGGAGTGCTCTAAAGGCTGGTACAGTCCGTGATATTATCTTTATGGCTCAAAACGTGACACACTCGTGATTCTGTTCCTTGAAAAGAGTACAGAATTCCCAGTCTAAAATGTACGTACTTGCGGTAGTGAGCTACTTGGTGGTGAATTTGATCGAGTAGAACAGCGTCAAGGCTTCGTATTCAGCGTCAGCAGCAATAAATCGAGCGGCTGGAGCGACGGTGACCGGCATCGGACCTAATCCAAACTTCGCATCCTGCATACAAGCTGCAGAGTTTCACAATAGCACACCAATGCGAGGACTGCAGACTGCACCCTCACAGGCCGCCCTAGCGCTGAGTGGTTGAACCCCGGGATGCGATCGCGCTTTCCTAGAGGCTCAACAAGCGGTACATGATCGCTAAGAGCGGGCTCACCAGGGGCAGCTTCAACATCGTCTGGTTCAGTAGGAAACATCCACGTCGGGGCTTGTCGTCCTGTATCTTGTTGGCAAGTCCGTCCCCACCTGGCACAGTAACGTCGTCTGCGTTCATCTCTTCCACTTTCTCCATACACCACGTGGACAGAGATCCCGTCTCCATTGCGACTGTGACAGCATCGTCAGAGGCACCGAGAAGTCAAAGCGCGATGTACCGCGCAGAAATTCCTGTGTAACAGCAGTAATGAACAAAATGTTTATGAGAACAGTAACACCTACCTGTAAGGCATGTTATACACCTGCTCTTCTCATGACTGGTCTTCGCTGGGACCGCCAGGGATCATGTACGTTGTCCAAGTCCGTTGACAGTTTGAGTGTCATTAATTTGAAATACTGACAGGCTGTTGGATGTCGTCTCGATGTCAGGTCGACGTCGCACGACGACTGTTGGACGTCGAGACGTCGACTGGGCCTACACCACGACGTCGACAGCTCTACTGCAGACAGTGACGAGGATATGGATGAGTTTGATGGCAACAGTGGGATCCCTGTCAACAATGCATCGGTCACATCTGCAGCCGCAGAGATCGAAGAAAAAGCAAAGAGCCTGGAAGATACGGTAAGTCGCTTGTATCCTTTTCTGTTGGAGCCACTGCGCGAGTTAACAGAAAATTCTTGGGTTTTGGATACAGGATGTGGGCATGGACTGACTGGGCGAGCGTCGGTTTTTGTGACCAAGAGCCCAAACGACGACTACGTATTTACATTTGGACAGGGCTCTAAACTAAGAAATACATTTGTTGGTACAATTAAGTTGCATGTCTTGAGTCCAACTGGTACCAAACCGGTACAGTTCAGCAACATAGCACTAGTACCAAACGCAACATCAAATATACTAAGTGAGTATTGGCTTAAGAAGGCAGGTTATCAGATTATAGAAAGCTATACAGGATTGTACAAGTTTGTACTCTGGAAGCACAAATTGGTGTTTGTGGCAAAGACATTCATGGAGCATATTATATTCAAACCTGCTCACTAAAGGAAAGGCAAGTGATGTGCAATGCCATCAAAACAAAGCCTTGCAAGCCACTTGCTTTACCTAACCAGACTAAACTTGAGAGTCTAATGAAGGAATGGCATGTGAGACTTGGGCATGTAAATAAAGAAAAGCTGATAGACATAATGAGTAAGCAGCTTGTCAAAGGTATTCCGTATGCGGAGCGAAGCAAGCTGAGTCAAGTAAACTTCTTTTGCTCCACATGTGCGGAGATGAAGATGAGAAGAATGTCATATCGGAATTTGCACGGCACTAGAGACACCCGCCCAATTAGTACGATCCACATGGATACGAACGGGCCGATGAAAACAATGGGAGTCTATGGTACTGTTGGAACTATAAGATATTTCTTGAGCATAATTGACGATCAATCATCATGGCGTTGGACATTTGTTCTCCGGAATAAGACAGAAGTAAACGACAAAGTTAAAACGCTACTCATGCAACTGGAACGTGACGGAAAGTTCACAATTAGACGCATTAGATCAGATGGTGGAACGGAGTTCGTCAATCAAGCGTTCAATAACTTCTGTAAGGATAAGGGCATTGTGTTTCAAAAGTCGAATGCATACTGCCCAGAAGAAAATGGTGCAGCAGAAAGAGACCATCAAACAAAAATGAGCAAAGTTAGATGCGCACTAAAAGATGCTGAAATGCCAGAAAGGTGGTGGCCGGAAGCCCTCATGTACATGACTTATGTGCAAAATAGAACACCAATGAGTCGGCTAGGCAACATGACACCATACGAAAAAGTATATGGAAAAGCTGATGTGAGTGACATACATATTTGGGGAGGAATATGCTTTGCACATGTTCCTGAAGCACGACGAAAAGATTCGAAACTTTCGGCACGTGCGACTAAGTGCCGATTTTTGGGGATATCTGAAGAGTACAAGGCATATCGCCTCTTAGAGGTGTACTCCAATAAGTTTATTTATTCACGGCATGTTATGTTTGACACTCAACACAGTGTAGAGATAGTCTCGCGGGCATTTGGTAAAATTCCCGCAGAAGACATTAGAGATGATAGGTCGAACCAATCAGAGGGAGCTAACGACCAATCGATCACGGCTACAAGCCAGACCCGTAAAGAAAAACGGGGGTTAGTTGAAGCAGTGGGCACCTACACCAGTACCAAAGCGGTCACGTAGGGAGAGAAAGCCTCCTGCTCGGTTTGGTGACTACAAGTGCTATCAGGCACTGCTAGATACTGCTAATAAAGATGATATCCAGCAAAACAAAGTACCAATTCCTCGCACTTTAAAGGATGCTCTAAGTGGTCCATATCGAAAACAGTGGCGTCAGGCACTGGACCTTGAGTTTGAGTCATTAATGGATAATGAAACGTGGCGTTTAGTCAAACTACCACAAGGACGAAAGGCTCTACCATGCCATTGGGTACTAGTGGTAAAGTATCACGCTAACGGAGTAGTCGAGCGATTTAAGGCTAGACTAGTTGCGCAAGGAAACCACCAAGAGTTTGGTGTTGATTGCGATGAGGTATATGCACCAGTTGCTAGATTTGAGTCACTTCGACTAGTACTAGCAATTGGAACCATACTAGATTGCCACATTCATCAGATGGATGTACATACAGCATTCCTAAATGGGTCAATGGACGGTGATCAACGCATTTACATGCGCCAACCACCAGGATATCATACCGTGGGAAAGGAAGGATATGTCTGTGAGCTTTTAAAGAGTATCTACGGGCTCAAACAAGCACCCAGAATTTGGTACAGTGTCCTCCACACATTCCTTTCATCCTTGGGTTTTGAACGATGCAACAAGGAATATTGCATATACGTGCAAAAAGTGGGAGTTGAATGGATAATCATTGTAGTCTACGTTGATGATTTGACAATCATGTCAAAAAGCCTACAGCTCATCAACAAAATCAAAAGAGAACTATCCTTGAGGTTTAAGATGAAGGACTTAGGAGATATTCACTATATCCTGAAAATGGAAGTCCGGAGAAATAGAGAGCAAAAGACGATGTCAATATCGCAACACCAGTACATATTGGATTTGATTAAGAAGTACAACATTGAGAACAGCTCAGCTGTAGCGACACCTCAAGTCACTGGCATTGAGTTAGAGCCTGAAACAAAAATGTCTGCGGAGCAAATCAGCGCGCAGAAATTTGACTATAGAGGTTTAGTAGGGTCGCTGCAATATTTGGTAAGAGGCACACGACCTGATATAGCAAACGCAGTAAGAGAATTGAGCAAGTATCTGTCATGTTACAATAGGCACATTGGGAAGCAGCTAGGAGAGTGCTAAAATACTTGAAAGGGACGTCGACGTACGGTCTACTTCTTGATGGAAAGTCAATGGAGGTAACGTATGAAGTGTACACAGACGCAAGCTTCGCGTGTCAATCAAAAGAACGTAAATCTATCACGGGCTATGTGATTCAGATGGCAGGCTGCAGCATCTCATGGTGTAGTAGCAAACAAGGATGCGTGTCTCTTTCTACTGCGGAGGCTGAACTAATCTCATTAAGTGAAGGTGCTAAAGAAAGCGAATGGTTGTGGCACTTGCTATCGGAAATGGGATTTCGTCAAGAGAAACCTGTGCAAGTATGGTGTGATAGCAGATCAGCAATAAGCATCACAAAGAATCCAGGAAACCATAAGGCTAGCAAGCACATTGAGATAAAATACCTGTTTACTAGAGACTTAGTAGAAGAAGGACGCCTAGTTATTGAGTACTGTCCAACTGCCAGCATGGCAGCGGATATTTTGACAAAGGCACTTCCTACTAAACAGTTCACAGTTTTAAGAGATAAGATTGGAGTGAAAGACGTCTCCACATAAGTGTACACTTAGTGGGAGTGTTAGAATGAGCCACAAGCCAGTGGAGGCATAGGCTGTGGTGTAGTATACAAAAGATTAGATAAGTATATTCAAGTTAAGTGAACACTGTCTAAGTGTGGAAAGGCGGCGTCTGTAACTGCCAATCAACGCTGTCGGCGCTTCTGCCGACGGCAACAATTCACTCGTGCGATGATGGTCAAACCGGCGAAAGGAGCTCACTTCTCCTTTTGCCAACGACTGAGCACATCGGTCTATTAGAGGGCAATTAAGTAGAGAATAATAAATTGAGATTAAAACAACAACAAAGTTTTCGTGTTCAACAGTGTCTCCCACATCTCCGAAAAGATAATGAGATAGTATAGCAGTGATGACTCAAATGCGTCGTCCTGGTTCGGGCTGTTGTCTTCGGCGTTCCATGCTGTGAAGAAGTGCATTAGAACGTCGATATCATTCGACGAGCAGCGATTCAAGCGGTAGAGCTAGAAACACCGCAAAAGTACGGTCGGAATTTAGTCTCTTGCTTCACGTATTTCGGACTATCATACAACTTATTTTTTGAACAGGTGCTCTGATCAGAAACTATACCGCTTATATTCTGATCCCTGATCCAGTTCCAGTTGCTCAGAATAATTCTTCACAATCATCCTATCCGCCACAGCTCATCTCTGCTCAATTAGCTTCAGAAAACTTGGCAAATGCTTCCGCTACGTGGCCCGCAGCAGCAACAACTGATGCAAAGTCCTCTTGTAATAACCCATTGCAACTCCCGTTCGAATAGTACTTCCTTCATTGTTCGATCTTTGATAATACATACCAATCATTTCTATAATGTTTTGGAGGTATTGCGCTGGTGCTAAGGGTTACGTATAGTGTACCCCTCGTGTCCATTTATTTGGTCTCCATGGCGTCACTGGACACTTTGGCGCTGTATGAGCGTATCCTGGCGCACGTGAGGCCGCAGGAGCTGCAACGAAGCTCCAATATTATTCTGAAAGAGCAATACTCTACGCTGGCAAAAGTTGTGGATGATGCTGTGGCTACTTTTGCCAAAGTTGAAGAAGTTCGTGATGCAGTGAACCAATTGGAACAGGGAAAACCTTCTGCTGGTCGTAGTGAAAGTCTTCTGGAAGTGATGGATAGTACTATGCAACTACAGCAAAAATTGGAAAAGAAATTGGAAAAAGTGGCTGCTAAAATGAAAGTGAAAGACTTGGAGGTGGAAGAGAAGAAGAGGAAACGAGAAGAAGAAGACAAAAAGGAGAAAACTGTAGAATCTTCTTCAAGTGAATCATTTAGTGGTTCGTCAAGTGGTTCATCCAGCAGTGGAGAAGAAAAGATGGTACCGAAGAAGAAGAAACAAGTGGTTGAGCGGAAAGCGAACGGATCTGGAGAGGAAAAGACGAAGAACTCAGATTTGACGCTGGCTCAGGAAGCTCTGAAAACAATTAGAAGCGTTAAGGTGTTCGAAAGATCGGTTCAGGATCACATGCAGTACCAGTGGGTGACGGCATTGTTCAACATCAAGCAGATCCTCAACCGTCAAGCTGGTTACAATGCACATACAACAGATAACGCAGCAGTCGAGGTTGTTGCTCGTGCGCTTGAAGCTTCTGTTAAGGTGTTCAGAAAGATCGAGTGGACTACAGAGTACGTGAAGCAAATGAAGTCTTTGATCGCTGTGTTGTCGGACGCATGCTCCAAGAATGAGGTGCTACGCGTCTTCTTCCACCGGTAAGAATTGTGTCAGTCGTTTTGAGGATGTTAACTCGCTAATTTCCTTATGAGGATAGTGCCCGAGCAGAGCTGGAGAGTCTTGAAATGAGTGTCCCTGCTAAGCTTCAGAGCGCTACTGAGAGTTTTGCCATCACGAAGCCTGCAGCGACGGGCATCTCATTGGAAGATCTGCTAGGGACTTATATCAAGCTGAGCCACAAAATCCATTCGCAGTCGCCCACTACAAAGCCGAAACGTATTCTAGAAGCACTGGGGTTGATCCAGCAAGTGATGGCGGACGACTTCATTTGTGTGCACTCAGACGCTGTGCTTGCGTCTGTGACTGACGTGCGTCGTTGGATTACTGAGGCTCCACTTCAAGACGACACAGCCAAAGCATACCGTCTATATGCGAGCAATATTGCTGCGTACGGTAAAAAGTTTCCAGACAAGCAAAAACAACGTGAATGGGGGAAGTACGTGCTCTATCTCTAACTTACTGAACTCCCGCGGTTAAACTTACTCTACCCCTCTTGATTTGCACCAGGCTTTCTACTGGTGTGCGTGCGCTTCTTGATGTGGTAAAAACAAAAGTGAGACACTCGTCTCAGCCAGTGGTTTCGAAGGCGCCGTCGTGGTCAAAGGCAACGGAAGCGAAGGTGGGGGTTTTGATGTCGGTATTAGCTCAGCTGGAACAATGGCAGGATGGCATTTTTTCTCTGGATCAACTTGACAAGGAGTTAAAGAAACTCAACGACGTGATAGCCTACCGGTCAAGTGATTGGGAACCTCTTTCGGACCCATCTACCATCGACTGCTTAGACAAGTTGACAACTTGCATCGAGCTGATCAAAAAGAAAGAGCACCGTGCCAAGCGTCTGAAGACTGTGAACAAGTGGAAGGCCAAGTGTTTGAACCGGCAATAGCAGTCATGATTCCTATTCATGGAGGCTCTACTCACTCTACTCACGCGTTATCTGAAATAGACTCCTTCGCTTTCCTCCGTCTCGGTTACTGATGCTGCATTCTGTACGTGCCTGACATTATCGCTTCAACAAACCCTGATAACCATGAAGCACAGTTCCGGAGGTTACGAACTGATCCAGAAGAATTTGGGGGAATTGGAAGGTGTGGTGGTTCGCCAAGACACTCAAGTGACTGAGGTAGTGGCTCAGGCAGTTGGTATTCCTTGGGAGGCCAGCAACAAGTACGTAATCCATCGATTACCAGCGAACAAGAAGGTCAAGAACGACCCGAATGATCCTTCTGGATGGTCTCCAACAGGACCAGAGTTGAAGGCTCTCGAGCCCTTTATGCGTGCTCAAGAAGAGAGTTGGTTCCTATCGCGTATCGTCCTCCAGTATTTGGGTTGTGGGAACTTACGTCCATTGAAGATGCACTTGACTATCGCAGGTGAAACAGGAGACGTGTACGTGATCGATCGTCCGTATAAGTGCGGTGGGGCATTGTGCTGTCCTCTTGAAATGAAGTTAAGTGGGATGAGCGGCAACTCGGAAGTCAAGCGAATTGGACGTGTTCGTGAGGATTTCTCGCCATATCTGGGACGCTGTTGTTCGGCGTGCTGTTTAGCCACTTCGTATACGGATATTGAACGTGCACTACCTGATGGAACGTACGAGAAACGCTACTCACTGAGAATCAACCAGGCTTGTTGTGGCCGAGTCAACAATTGTTGTGCACCTTCATGCTGCCGTAATGACGCCGTGTACGACATTTTGGACCCTGATGGAGCGGTCGTCGCAAATCTACAGGTGAGTTTCGGCACTGGGGAATGTCTTAAAGCGCTGTGTCGAGCTGGTGGGGGGTTTACGAATTACGTGCTTCAATTTCCTCGAGATTCCACAGCACAGGACCGTGCACTGCTTCTTGCCGCCCTCTTCCATCTAGACTATGCCTTGTTTGAGAAGCAGTAGAAGCACAAAACCACAAATAAGCTGTAAAAGGTTATTTTCTTGCTATTCTACTTTGCAGTGGTTTATCGTGGTGTTCTTGAAATCTGTCCTTGAATTCGATAACGTAATGCTTGAATGACTCCCCAATGGTTCAGTTAGGCTCTTGCCAAGCTTGACTGGCGGTCTGCACGCTAGTATCGCTCGTTGTTGATTTTAGTTATCTTGGCCTGCTTGAATTGTTTTGCTTTGGCTTGTACTGTAGGTTGCTTCTGGATATTTGAATGGGATAGGCTCTTGATTCTCAGTCTACCGACGCGCACTACCCAGTCTTTTTGTGTTTTTGGAAGAGCCTGGCTCCGATCCCTTTGCAGTTGCTTGCATGTAGCGTTTGATCAGTAGCACGTGATTCCGTTGTGGCATGTGCTTTGCTGTACCAACTCCACCACTTGAGGTAGATGTCGAACTGCCACAAACGCTTTCCGCTAGTCTCACTGACACTTGACTCGAAGTGGTGCTGAATCGGTCACTGTCGTGTCGACGACCCCCTTTACCGTGCTTACGATGGTGTCGTGTCAAATGCTTTGCCCGTGCGAGATCCAACGACGCCACTTCGTCATCATCCAATATTTCTTCGTCTTCGTATTCGATCTCCACGTCTTCAGCTCTCGGGGATGGCTTGTGTGGCGTCGCTGGGCGGCTGTTGTTGTGAGGCGATCGTGGAGTCGGTACAGGAGTTCGTGGAGTCGATACAGGAGTTCGTGGAGTCGATACAGGAGTTCGTGGAGTCGATACACGGGGAGACATAGGTCGATTGGGAGACACCACATGAGGAGAGGTAGGTGGAGTTGCTCGAATTTGGTCTTTGGGAGAAAGCGCAGCCGTCCTAAGGTGACGTGGACTGGCAGACGCCAATGGACTTGACAGTGGCGCTGGTCGATTATTGCTTTGACGAGGACTGGGTAGATGCTTGGGGCTGTTGTTACTTTCAACACTAACTGTCGATGGAGGGCGACACACGGACGGTGGCCGAGGCGTAGTAGGTCGGGATGCTTCTCCAGTACTAGAGCTTGTGGATGGTCGTGTTTCTCCACATTCACTGCTTCCGTCACTACGAGTGCCAAACGATGGCGCCTCATTCTGCTGCATCTCCTCGAACGTACGGGAGAAATAGCGTCCTCGCGTGAACCGATGTGACTCAATGAACTTCGGCAGCATTATTAGCCCATTCTTCGATCGCTTCACGTATTCCAGCTTCATTCTCTGACGTTCTTTCCTGTATTTCTCCGAGTGGGACCAGTGATCTCCATCGTGAGTATAGTCTGGCGGCAAAATCTTATTGCAAAATTCTTGCAAGTCCAGATCGTTACTATTATCCGTGTCATACCGCTTGAAGAGTCCCAAACATTGAGCTGGCGTCAGGCGAAACCCAAGAGCAAGGAGCCGCTCTCGGAACTCGTCCATCGTCACATGGCTAGCCTTCTTGAATATTTTGTACGCTTGACGAAAAGTATCCGAGCTGCGAGAAGTAGATTGCTGAATCTTGTCCCGAATACGCATTTCGATCTCATCCAAACTCCAGCTTTCCATTTCAATCTCAGTCATGTACTGGTCAGGATTCGCCATAGCATGCTCTTTCTTGTTCTTCGCCTCAATGCGATGCAACTCGTCAGCAGCTGCCACCCATGAAATGCCTGTGTAATCTGGAGGCAGAACACCATGAATGAACTCGTTCAGATCAATGTCTCCACTTCCATCCTTGTCAAAGCGACGGAAAAGAATATCCGACTGGACTCGTGTCAACGCTAGTCCAATAGCCTCAAGCGCTGCATGAAACTCGTGAGGCTTAATTCCGTTGACCTTCTTGAAAATTTTGAAGGCTTGCCGAAAGCAATCCGAAGATTTGGAAGTACGCTGTTCGATCTTCTCGCGTAGCATCCTCTCAATATCTGCAATGGTCCACGACTCTTGCACTGATTGAACCGCCATCGAGTACAACTTTCGACGTGAATCATCAACTTTTTGTTTGTCCTTGACTGACAACCAGAAGGAGGTGGAGTTGTCATCGAGCATAACTCCTTGAACAAACTTGTTCACGTCCAGATCGCCAGTTTTATCAAAGTCAAATGTATCAAAAAGATCTTGCAACTGCTTCTCAGAAATCTTCAGTCCAAGCCTTCGCATGGCAGCACTTAAATCGCTGCGCGAGATCCCTACAGGTTTGCCGAATAACATGAAAGCTTGCTGGAAGCGATCTGTTTCCTCCGACAGTTGATCCATTCGTTCTCGTAGCATCGCTACGAGCTGTTTTGTTGAGAGAGATGCTTCTTGGCTGACCGAGCTTCTATCTGTTCTGACTGATCTTGCACTCATCGGTCGATCCCTTGCGAATATCGTCGTGGCAAATTCGATGCTGTCAATTACTCCATCTCTGTCCTTGTCATAGCGAACAAAGAGCTCCCGGCATTTTGGCGGGGATAGTTGAATCTGGAGCATTCCTAAATGACGGTGAAAGTCTGCAAACGTAATTGCGTCTGAGTTAGTAAAGCACCTGAAGGCTTGCGCGACGGGGTCTGCCGTTCCACGAGGTATTTTTTCCTCAAGTCTCCGAGCGACACATCTCTCAAGCTCGTCCAGAGCCATATATTCGTACGCAGGCTGCGAATTCTTCGAACTAGACCCCGATGCACCACTACTTACTGCAGCTGGCAACCGAGGTGACTTGGTTGGGAGTCTAGGTGGAGCTTTCACAGGTGATACAACCGCCGGGGTTGGTGACGGCTCATCATCGGGTGAAAAGAACGTTTCGGGTAGAAATATCCGCTGCGCAAAGGTAGGATAATCGATCTCCCCGATGTCTTCCTGATCGATACGGCTAAATAGCTCATTGCAAAGCCTAGGGGCTGCCTGTATACGGAGACGTACGACCTTGTGCTGGAAGCATTCTGGTGTAATTGTGTTTGTAGTTGTGAAAAAGCGAAAGGCCTGGCGAGAATAATTCTCATATGCGCTGGAGGTAGAAATGCTGGGGTCAACCGTACAAAACATCGCGTGGACAGCTTTGCGCAACTCCTTGATAAGGACATCCACAGACGTAATCTTGGTTGCCAGAATCGGATCACCGCTTGGTGTATCACCTGGAAGCGAGCGCGGCGTTCTACCCGCTGGGCGGGTCGGGTGACTTGACCGCGACTTGTCGAGAGCGTAGCCTGCACCGCTCAGCGCGAGACTGCCTACAGGAGGCCCCTCCATATTCCAGAGAGTAGACTATTGCTGAGTGCTCCAAATTTGTCAAAGGCGACTGACAGCGACAATAGAGGCCAACGGAGTTGCCTTCACCAAGCTGCCACCGCGCATGCCACCAGTGAAACGCCCACGCCCATTAGCATTTATAGGCTCAATATTTTTCACATACTTCAGGGCCGTCAACCATAGACACCGATTCATATATATAGCCCGGTAGGAAGAAAAAACGACGCCTGCCACGTCAATCAGCTGAATCGATGACAATACGTTGATCAGAAACTCTGCCGGCATCCAGCAGGGGCACTTCTTTCATTCACGTTGTCTGTTGCTTCGCTCAGCCCGTTCTAAACTTCTGCATAAGTGAGCTCCACAATCTCTCGGATGTTAGAGCGACAGTCACGCTCTTCCCACACTGTTTCAGCTTTGAATACCCCGTCCGCCTGCACCAGCCCCACAAAGTGCTGCACGCTGCCATTCGTACCAAAGTAGTACTTCTTGGCTGCTACCAGTGCTCGAGAGTTGGGAGAGCGGCGCAGATGCCGCTTAATCGTCTACAGCAAGTTTCACAGAGTAAGTAAATCAAACCCTTCAATGTTGTATCAACTACTGTACAACGTACCTGGTACAGTTCAACAGCCACATCTTCCGTGTAGATGGTCTCAGCTGTCAATATGAGGTCAAACTGCATCTGCTCTTCACTCAGGAGCTCCACTTCCTTCATGTATTGCGACATACTGCTCCAAGCTCCAGCGTAAAACTCCGCTTTACTGTACATCTGCTCGTCCTTCACGTTTCTCAGTACATTCGGACATGTCGTGAGCTCCAGCACCTCCTTGTTGTAATCACTGAACACCACTCGCTGGGCGCCTCTTTGCATCGCGTGAATGCCTGGTAATCCATGGCCACAGCCCAGTTCTAGCACTGAAGGAGGCATTTGCACCTTCCCTTGACGAATTTGGTCCTCCACGAACTTGACCAGGTCTACAGCACACTCCCAGAGCTTGAATCCTCCTTCATATACACCCGTTTGCACGTCGGAAGTGGTCAATATGGAGCTGATGGCGCCTGTACGCGCCAGAAAGCCTGCGTCGGTTGTATTGACGATCTCGAACGCCATGGAGTCAATTTGGACAGCTGAAAACGCAGTTAAGGACGAGGATGGAGAACAGACAAAGCGCTCGCCCCTGCGCATGGGCGTGGAGGCCTTGGGGGCCGGAGAAGGAGCTGCAGAGGCACGGGCAACCGCGCCATCCAGCTCGAAGTTAAAGGAGAACATGTGCGGTTGATTAATCGCCCCGGAAACCGCGCAAGCGCATTTATCATCGTATTGGATAGGCTTTTCTCAGTCACGCAATACCTCCAAACGATTATAGAAATGATTGGTTTGTATTATCAAAGGATTAGTGTAGATCGAGGAAGTATTTACCAGTGCAGGAATTACACCGGAGTTGCAATGGGGTATTACAAAAGGACTTTGCATCAGTTGTTGCTGCTGTGGACCACGTAGCGGAAGTGTATGCCAAGTTGGAGGAGGTTTCTGAAGCTAACTTTGTAGTCGGTCCACGAACACTTATTAACCCCTCCAAACCGGATGCTGCATAATGCAGCTTAGATTTGAACTGAATATATTCAGTTTAAGCTAAATTTGACTTGAAGTTTGTATGCCTGTCCTTTCCCCCGACACAGCGCTTTACAAATACCAAGTCAAAAAAAAGTTTCGTTTCTGTACGTGCATTTTTATTTTCATGCGAACAAAGACCAGAGATTTTCAAAAAATTGAAAAAACAAGTTTTCGTTCCCGCTGAATGAGTGGCTAACAGCGTCCAGCCAACTCCCGCGTTTTAAAATCTTATCTCATTCTAGAATTTGCGCAGCTGGAGCTCAAGTCAACAGCGGAGAAGATGGTAGACCGTTGGGGAAGGTGCTGCGCGACTCCGAGGTCAGAGGACGAGACCTGTCGTTCAAATCAGTGTGGAAGGAGCTGAAAAGTGAAGGGTGGACACGCAAGCCACACACCACGGCGCAGTTCGGACGATCGCGATTTCTACATCCGGCCTGGTGAAAGTGCAAGCGGGACAGAAGGTGTTCATTTCTTTCGGGGTGAAGAGGCTACACTGGACGGGGCGAAAGCACGACCGCCCCGTACCCCTGTTGCATCTACAGCGTCGTCTTCTCCAGACATCGTGAACACAGCAGCTTTGGCGCCAGCTCCCTCAACGCCAGCCGCTACCTCCCAATACACCGCAGCACCTACAACTACGCATAATGGCCGTTCACAAGGAAAGAGACCTGCGCGACGCTCCCTGGTTAGAACCGCTAGGCCGATGGCGACGACACCTTTTCGGGCTTTACGACTTACTCCTCAGCGACTACTACCAACGTCACCTCATCTGCAGAGGAACCACTAACGTTCCAGGAACACCTTCCACACCTGGTACTCCGGCTTCAAACAAGAGACGTCGAACGAGCCCGTAGTGCGTAGGATGCATATTAACCTGCCAGTAAAACTGCATATATGCAGGCTCTGACTTGGAAACGTGATTATTCTCGTTGTCTTTGGTGGCTAATCTGCTCACTACAGGGAACCTTGAACTTCATCATGGCTTGCCTGTTTTCACTAACTAGGATCATGGCCTGCATCATATTCGCGCGTCTTCACCCAACACCCGAGAGTTTTCAGTTGATTGCTTGCGTTCCTTGCACCGTATTTGCACAAGGACTGATAGTTTCAACTGATTGCTCAACCTCACACCAGAAGATTGCACACCTGTAAGGATCTGTATGGATGACACCCCAACTTTATGTATAGAAATTTGTATGGGAAGTTCTGATGTCTAAAATTCTGAAAAAAATGACCTGGATGACAATGTTTCTGTTCGGCGTGTGACCTGTCACTATCCGTGATATGTAGCATAATGCAAAATTAGACGGCAAGTCGTGGCCCATTATGCAGCTTATATGCGGGATTAGCAAGCCTCTTGTAACTGCACATCCTGAATCCTATCTTCCCTAACCTTGTTTATATACAAACATTAGGTCTAATTATGCTGCATATGCAGTTTACATGTTCCTTTCGGCTCCCGGTCTGGAGGGGTTAAGGAAGCTGGTGGCTTCTTTGGATCCTTGCTTGTAGAGATGCTGATTCAGAAGTGAGCTCTACTCTTGCTCCAGAGCTCCAAAAAAAACGGAGGTCTTCGAGCTTAGTCCTCTAGCAATGATCCTACAATCTCTACCACCAGGTCGGTCTCGGTACCTTATCCGAGGCCCGGTGAGTAGGCACGTCTTACACGTCTTCGACCCGCTACACCACCCTTCCAAGACGTGGTTCACGAACGTAGTTGTGGCTCCACCATCTTGAACTGTCTTCTTCTTGGTTACATCTAACGCTGGTTGTGTACTGCCTTCAGGAGTAACTTGTCGCCCTTTGCTACCGCGTAGGAATTTACAATCACAGGGATGTCCTTGCACAGTGCTGGTAGTGTTTCCCATGAATCTTCAATTGGCTCCAAACCTTTCCAGGATACCAAGATCTCGAACGCACTCTTCGCGTTGTTCCACCTGTGATCAAAGAGCTCGGCCACGGTCAGTATGATACCTTGTGCAGCTACATGCTCTCGAATATCCTCTGTGACTTAGAAGCTTTCATCAGCCTAGAACTTTAGCCTAGAACTGTGCACCCCAGTTACGAGATGGTTTACTCGAAACGAGTTCTCGTCCGCTTTTACCACCTGATACGGGCCAATCCAGGTCACCAATAACTTGTCGTTGTGGTTTTGGTCAACACGCGAGAGAAGAACGTAGTCACCCACATCGAAATTGGGCTTAGCTCCACGCTTCTGATTTTGCATGTTACGAGCCGTTTGTTTTGAGCGTGCAGTGATCATCTTCTTGTGCATAAGCTGAGCGCTCTCTCGTAGCGCCTCTAACTTCGCGGCGATGTGTTTAGGATGCTCACCGATATCCACCAAGCGCTTCTGCTTGTCGTCTAGGTAGATGTCTAGTGGCGAAGCAGCCGGTAACACACAGAAAACTTCCATTGGTGCATGATTGCCTAACGAAGGTACTGGTGTGTGGTTCAGGTTTGCTTGAAGCGTTGCCACGAAGTAGGTCCAATCTTTTATGCCAGCCTTGTACTCCAGATATAGCGCCCTCAAAACTTGCACGATGTCTTTGTTTAGCCTCTCCACAGACCCATTAATCCATGGCAAATACGCTAACGTGAAGTTCTGGATCGAGTTCAGCCGCTTACTCACGTCCTTGACCAATTCATTCTTAAAGTGAGATCCGTTGTCACTAACCCCATATGTGGGGTGCACCGAATCTGCTATGCCAATCCATGATTGCCTGAGCAGTGATTGCACTTTTTGGTACAGCACACGGCACCTGCTTGCAATAGTGAGTTGCATCGTCTTTCATTACTAGGAGATATGCATAGTCACCGAATGACTTGCCGAGATACAGATAATCCCAGTGTAGGCCCCCATTCCTCGCTTTCCTTCGATACGTTTCCGCCCAAGGTCGCTGCACAATCCTTTCCCCTTTAACTTGGTGGCACGTCAGACATCCACGTAGGAAGAGATCGACTCGTTCACGTAGGTGAGCAATACGAAATCGTCTCTGCAGAGTCTCAATGAGAGCATCACGTCCTCGGTGACCCTGCGGTCCACAGTGCGCTATCACCAGCAGTCGGTTCACAATATCGCTGTCAGCGTCAGGAATCCAGATGCGGTCCTTACTCATCCACACACCATCATCTCCTTGCACTAAGTCGCCCTATTTCATTGCTACGTGTTGCCTATGACTTGCGCGTAGAGTATCTATGGTCGGCCAGGTGAAGGAATCGTCACCAAACGGTCGAATTGTCACAGTACTCGGCACTGATCGTTGATCCGTGGCTTCGTCTTCGCTTGGACGTTCACGTTGCTTCTTCAATCACTTGATTGTACTACCGGTCGATCGCTTGCAGCCTGCCCAGCGGAATATCATATCTGCCCACACGTTGTTTACACCTTTGATATGCTCGATTGAAAAGCGAAACTCCATGAGCATCGCAATAATTTGCCTCTGATGTATTTTAGATTTCTTGAGCAGGAGCGAAAATGTTTATCAAGTTTCTGTGATCGCAGTAAATTCGGAATCCCTTCGGCCGCATCAACAGGTAAGAGAGCTTGTCACAAGCCGTGACTATTGAAGTTGCTCGACTTGAGCAAGGCCACAAATCAACTGGACGCAGTGCCAGTATTGATTGAAATAACTGCTAACTCGATCAGATTGCAACAAACAATTGAGCAGAGATTAGCTGTATTGGATGGTTGTGAAAAAATATTCTGAGAAGAAGAGGAAGCGAGAGGAAGTAAGTCTGCGGTCCAGTCCTAAAGTGGGAGCGAAGGATGAAACTATGAGTGGTTCTAAAGCAAATGAACGATGTGAGCTTAGCAGCACTAATTCTTCGCTTCATTAGAGAGCGGTAACACAAAGGCAAAAATGACGAAGAAGGGAACTGAGCAGAATGGATTGTCGGAAATTACCAAGATACAAAATGAGGTCAGAAGCACAGACGCAGCACATTTAGCAACAGTCTTGGTGTCTATCACAGATGACGTCAACCAGTTGTCTGAAGAAGACAGAGCATTTGTGGTCCCAGATGCGGCGATCGCTCTAAAAAAGGCGGTGGAAGACGATAAAGAGATGACGCAGGTGTCTGCAGTGGCTAGTTCACTAAATTACGGTTCAGTGGTAGGCTCAGGCGAGTGAAAGTCAAATGAGGCATCTTCAGGAGTATCCGGAATATGCTGCCGTGTTGAAAGAATACGTCGCCCGACTTCCTCCATCGGAAGACAGGACTCGTGTCACAAGGTACATTCCTTTTCGAACTTGTTTTCTGCTAATCTAACTTGATGCATTGTTTCCATTATGGGTATTAGGCAACTTGGTGCTCTTACTTCTTCCATCAAAGCTGCCAGAAGTGCCCCAAAGCCACCCACACTAAGCACTAGGGTCCAATTGCCACCGGCGTTTAACTTTTCTAAATTGGCGGGGAGTTTGAAAAACCCACAATTCGAGAAAAGGCAGGCAGTTCTCGTGCAC
The DNA here is from genome assembly GCA_032432875.1 of Phytophthora meadii. Classification (NCBI taxonomy): domain Eukaryota; phylum Oomycota; class Peronosporomycetes; order Peronosporales; family Peronosporaceae; genus Phytophthora; species Phytophthora meadii. Next base: position 475,683 of record JAUMGV010000033.1, read on the forward strand.
CTACTCGTTTCATTCAAGCAAGACACCATATCCAGAAAAATCGCTGACAACAGGGGGAAACGGATCTTGTAGCCTATGACCAATGTGTTTCGCTGGATGTTTCAACATCTTCGTGAGCCTTATCGTGTGAATGCATGCCGGGTGCTTGTGCGTGCTGCACAACAGGCTTCGAGCCGAATTAGGGGTGGCTCTGCAAGAAGACCTGTTATTGAGTACGTTGTTGCAAAGTTGGAGAGCTGGAGACCAACTCAATCGCTAATTATTTTGTTTTCGTAGATTGTTGGACAGGATGTAGGAGTGCGTCAAGGAACTGAAAAATATCGTCGGAAAAACCAGCCAGTGGAAACCTCAACACTCAGAGGACTTGTTGAGATCGATAGCAAAGTGGAACATCAATGACCCGCCATTAACATAGGTAGATACGTTCCCTCTTGTTTATCCCGAGAAAACCGCACAGTTCATCTCTTTCTAGAAGGAAAACACAAATAATCCTGGAAGAGCTTAGTACTTCGAAGTACGTACATGTACAACCCAATGGGGATTAACTGGTCATTTGTTCATGTCTTCTTCGCCAACTTGGAGACGCACTGCAACCAGTAGTTATCTTCTACTACTATTTGTGCTCTACATGTATTGGAAGATGAAAGTTCTATTCTATGGAACTGCTTCAAACTATACTCGACTGCGCCTGCTCTCCTGACTGCACAGATGAACTCCCAGCGGGGTACAAGCTCTCGTCATAGACTCCATCGTACGCGTCATCAGTGACCAGGTACCCATTTAGGTATTCCGTCGTAATGGTCATGTTGAACGCGGGCATCTTCTTCACGCATGATTTATCCATCTTCTTGAGGTTTCCACCATTCTTGATGTACGAAACCAACAATTCCAATCCGCAGATAGGACTCTCGGGGTCGCCGGGAATCAATGGCGTCGACAGGATCGTTCCATGGGTGGCGTGTTCGAACGTGACGAGTTCCTTGTTGTCGCCTTGAAGAGCATCCAGCAGGAACTCTGCGTACTTGTGTGTTGTTTGTACATCAAGTTTGCTACTGAGCAGTAGCACGCTGGCCTGAGTGGGGATAACTGCGCTTTTGTTCCAGTACTCATCGCGGTCGTAGATGATGGGATTGGCGTCGTATTTACTCGTCTGGAATTGCTCGCAGGTCTTGGATTTCTCCTTGGAGTAGGCGCAGTATAGCTCTGTTGAAGTGTAGATACCCGTGTCAGAAATCAATACGTCGGTAAACTTCTTTTTGATCGAAGCCACCGATGGCGACGGCATTTCCCACATCTCAGAGTAAATAATGACGTTGAAGAGTAGCAGCGACTGGTAAGACTCGTCCTCGACTTTAGCGTTCATGGACTCCTGTAAAACTTGGACGACACGATTCAAAACGTCCAGGTCTTTCTCCGCACAACGATTCAAGCGATACACAACTGGTGGAATAAGCTTTCGCATCTCGGAGTCGGACAACATCGTTCCTAACGTACGGCGGAGAGCAAATGATGCTGGTTCAGCTTCGGTTGCGTTGATGGTATCAGTACCGGTAACCGTGTTGTTGAATAGCGAATTGGTGATCACTGAACAAGGCGACTCTGGGTCTTTGTCAAACTTAGCGATCAGGTGTTTAATTGTCCCGGCCAGCCCTTGTTTCTTGAACCGGGCAGCAATCTCCTCCTCTTTTTGGCTCATAGCCAAAAATCTATCGGCGACTTCGCCAACGTCCGTGTCCCAGTTGGAATAGTACGGGAACTCAGTTGTTCGTGCACCCATCGACGCAGCAATGCCGTCTAGAACGTAACCGGTGACTTCGGGCGGGTCCAAGTGCATCAAACGTTCTCCCAACATGGTACCATAGCTCCAGCCGAACACAATAAAATCTTCTCCATTGGTATGTTCGCCCATGAAACTGGCCACATCCTTGGCAGCACTAGTCGTTGAAAACGAGGCCATGTCTCCATACTTGGAATTCAGCTCTTCTGCACATTTACCAACGTTTTGTGCCTCGACATCACTACCCCAAAGAGAAGAATTGAGTTTTGTGGCCGCCGAACAGGATAGTCTCGTACTACGCCCAGTACCGCGGTGGTCCATGAGGTACATATTAAACGAACCCCCCAACTTCGTCTGAAGATCAACCGCTGTCGACTCCATTGGAACAGAGGAAATACCCGGTCCTCCCTGGAGAAACCAGACATTCCGAGTAGTCTTTGGATTGCCGACAGTTGCTGGGTAGCGTTTCACGAAGACTTCAATGGTGGAATCGACTCCTTCAGGGGTCTCGTGTGACGGAATGCTGTCGATAGCACTCCGTCGGCATTGAAGTGCAAGTTGATGCACTGTAGTGCAATCTACATATCTCTACATGTACCCACTTTGTGATTGGCTAAAACTAGATTATGGTAATATGCCATTGTGGTTTACGCCATTCAGCTGAGACATTGAGAAAGTCTCATTGGCTGAAATTCGAGAAGGTTCTCGAAGCTTGATTATGGGACGCCCAGGAGTCAAGTCAACATTGCTACGTGGAAGTTTATAGGAAAATCATTGGTAGATAGCCAAATCAGAAGATAGGAAAAGATAGGCTCTAGGATACACTCTACTGGATTTTTGAGAGAGCTCTGTGAGCCACCAGTTAGCTTAGGACCGTAAGAGCCTTCCTCATTTCAATTCACTTTTCAATTTACCAACAACCTCTCAGTGGCCCACCAACTGGTCACGCCTCCCTGGGTCTTCGCTCCGCCGTCCAAGTCCGGCCTCCGCTTCCTCGCCCCCGCGCGCCTACTGTGTTACATAGTAGCGCTTGTCGGGTCAAGCTTCGCTCCATCGTCCAAGGTCGGGTCTCTCGTGGGCGGCATAGCCAGAAGCGAGTAGATCCTTGGCTATTAGCACCAGCCAATTGCTGGGGAAGTGCTAGGCCTAAAGGGGTCTCTTTTGGGTTGTCTTTGGGAGAGTTCGTGCCCATCACAGGTCAGGGAATCAACTTTGAAAGGTTGGTATATCTCTGCCTAGTGCACGTAACTCTTTGGTCGCTACTAGAAGCCGGTTCAGTGCTTGGAACGCTCTTAAGTGCAGCTTTTATTTCCATCGCTCCCCGGTAGCTTCCAATTTACCCTTTCTTTTGGTGTTTGGGTCGGTATAAGCCGAACCACTCCCAATTTCTTCTTCTTTTCATTGGGTTTTTGGGTTTTATTGGATTGAGTTCGTGCTACGAAAAGTCCACTCGAAATGTCATCTACACGTGGTAGATCGAGTGAGCGCGACTCTCCAAACCCGCGTCCGCGTAGAACGCCTCGAACGACTGCCAGGACGGCTCCTGATTCACATCAGGGCCAACCGCAGGCAACAGCCAGGACGGCACCTGATTCACACCAGGGCCAACCGCAGGCTACCGCTAGGACGGCTCCAATTCCACAGAGCCAACCGCAAGCAACCGCTAGGACGGCTCCTGATCCACAGGGCCAACCGCAAGCAACGGCTAGGACGGCTCCTGACCCATGGGGCCAACCGCAAGCTACGAATACGTCGTCGGGACAAGCAGGCGCAGCATCAGACACGATGTCGATGCAACAGCTGTTAGTTTACTTAACGCAGCAGCAACAGTCATACCAAGCCCAGATGCAAACCCAGTTGCAAGCACAGATGCAGCAGGCCAACGCAAGATTCGAATATCTAGTTGCGTCCAGGGGTGAGCAAAGAAAGAAGGATCCGCCTATGTATGAAGGCAAATACGGCGAAGATATTGAGTTATGGATCTTCGCCACCGAGCAGTATTACGCAAGCAGACGCGAGTTGATGGAGGCAGATACATCGGATTTCGTGACGATGATCTCCAGCAACTTGGGCAAGTCAGTGCTGAATTGGTATCGCGCGTTTATCGCAGAGTGTGAGGGTACGAACGTACAGCCCACATGGTCGCTCTTCAAGGGAAGACTTCGCACTCGTTTCAGGCCGAAGGACTTCGAATATGATCTTCGCGAGAGGATGTTTCGTCTCAAACAGAATGAGACCATCCATGATTACGTCTCGAAGTTTCAAGACTTGCTATCACAGACAGAGTTGTCTATCAGCGAGTTGGAGAAGCGTTTCTTCTTTCAGAACGGTTTGCGAGAAGAGACAGCAAGGAAGATCAAGGAGGAAAGTCCTTCAACACTGCAAGATGCCATTGAGATTGCGTCGAATTTTGAGTTTGCACACTACTCGGGAAAACCCCCAAGAGCTCCTGCGAAGGGTTCGCAAGGATCGTCAAGCTCGGGGCATCGTGCGTCTAAGTCGAAGCAGAATTCAAAGAGCTCCGACAAGAAGAAAGGCAAGAGCGATGATTGGAAAAAGACAGCTACGTGCAGAAACTGTGGCAAGTTTGGCCACATTTCTCCAGATTGTACTCAGCCAAAACGTACTGAAGCCAATCGGTACATGCGGGGCGCAGTGTATGCGATCCTAGAGGCTGAAGCTCGAGCATTCAAGACGGATGACCAAGAGAGGCCCGTCACGATATTCATCGACAACGGCAGTAGCCTGAATGGCGTAACTGAGGAGTTGGTGAAGAAGCTTGAGTTGGATGTCACTGAAGGTGACATGATGCAAGTTGATCTCGGTTATGATCAAGTTGTGCATCGTCCACGTCGGACTGTAGAGATGTCTCTGCAGTTACCAGGGTTTCCTTTGACAACGGGAACATTCCAAGTCATGCCAGTTCCTGAAGGAAAGGATGTTGTTTTGGGCATGATGTGGCTGCGGGAGCAGAACCCTGATATCGACTGGAATACTGGACAGATTGCACCTCGCATCAAGGTGGAGAACACGCAGACTGTGAAGTTGAGACTGCCGAAGCCTCGTCCAGCCCGTTGGGTGGCAGGACACCGCCGCGCCAGAGTTGCGCAGGCCCGTGAGATCTTCAATTACTATCGGCAGCATGGCCACAACGGCCAGTTTGGGCGAACGAAGATTATTTCGTCCAAACAGTTCCAGCAGATGTTGCGTAGGGACAAGGATATTGAGGCAGTGTTTGTCATCAATCCGCATGATTCGGAGAAGGCTGAACGCTTCAAGAGTCAAGGATGGGACGCTCTCAAGGATAATCCGGCGTATGAGACGCTACTGAAGTATGCGGATACGGTTTTCCGTACGGAACTTCCGAATGAGACACCGCCAGTACGGGAAGGAATTGAGCACGAGATTTTGCTCAAACCCGGTACTCAACCGATTTCGGTCAAACAATGGCGCCAAAGTCCTGATCAGAGAAAAACGATTCAGGAATGGACCAAAGAGATGGTTCAGGCTGGCATCATTCGACCGAGTACGTCAGCATTTTGTGCACCGACTTTCTGTGTGAAGAAACCAGTCGGATGGCGTATTGTGCACGATTATCGTCTATTGAACTTGGCGACGATTTTACCAGCTATTCCTATGCCTCGCAAGGAAGATACCTTTGATGCGATGGCCGGTAGCTATTGGTATTCGTGCATGGACTTACTTTGGGGTTATTACCAAGTGAAGTTACGAGAAGCAGATATACCTTTCACTGCTTTCTCGACCCCAGATGGTCTATTTGAATATCTCGTCACACCCATGGGGCTCAGTGGTAGCCCAGGAACCTTTAATCGACTGCTTCAAAAGGTTTTCAGGGATTTGAGTGATGTGGCGAAGATTTACTTCGATGATATCTACGTATACACGAAGGGTGAAGATGTGAACGACCACATCGCAGCACTGGACAGGGTATTGAAGCGATGTGAAGAGCAGAAGCTCTACATCAAACTGTCCAAATGCCAATTTTGCGTGGATGAGATTCCATGCTTAGGCGACTTTGTCGGACGCAAGGGCGTTCGTATGGACCCAGATAAGGTGAAGATTATCGCCGAGTGGCCAGTCCCCAAGACCAAGAAGCAAATGGAGAGCTTCCTGGGGACAACGGTATACGTTTCGAGATTTTGCAAGGATTTTGCGCAGTTTGCAGGTCCTTTGCATGAATGTATCAAGGGAAAACGTTCTCGTGATGCTATCGAACTCGATGAGAACCAATTACGCTGTTTTGACGAGCTTAAGAAGCGCTTGTCATTACCTCCGGTTCTCAGTCTTCCTGATTTCTCCAAACCTTTCGGAATTCGGATGGACGCCTCAAATTTCGCAATTGGGGGAGTCTTATTTCAAAAGGAGGGAGGGTTGGAACATCCAATAGCCTATACGGGCAGAAAGATGAAGCCAGCAGAACTGAATTATCCAGTTCGCGAACAGGAACTACTCGCTATTATGCATGCGTTGAAGACATGGCGCGTGTATCTTCTCGACAAGCCATTCCTGGTGGAAACAGATCACAAGAGCATTGAGATGATTCTCGCGCAGAAGACGACGAATCGACGCATTGCGCGGTGGTTCAACGAACTTGCGGAGTTTCAGCCTCTGTTCAAGTGGATTCCAGGAGAGACGAATGTTGTCGCAGATGCGATGTCGAGAAATCCTGAGTTCGAGCATAAGGCAGCGCAAGTGAGCCTGAAGGAACTTCTTGATACGGCTCAAAACCGTGAAATTGTGGCTACCATGGTCGAGAACAATATGACCGTGGCACAGTCCGCAGTGAAGATGTACTCGTGGAACAAGGACTTGCAAGGACTTGTCAAGAAGCTACAGCTCGGAGACAAGGTTCCGCATTACTCGCTAGATCATGGCGTGCTGTATTATCAGACGCGTGAAGATGAGAGTCCTAGATTGTACATTCCCGATGACGAAGATCTGAAGAATCGAGTCATTTGTGAGAACCACGATGCAGTAACGGCAGGCCACCCAGGGTATTACAAGACCTATGTCGCAGTACGTGAGAAGTACTATTGGCCGAAGATGATGAAGTATATCCAGCGCTATGTGAACACTTGTGAAATGTGTCAGCGCAACAAAGCGAGGCAGGTGAAGCCTCCCGGATTACTTCAACCGCTGGAGATACCACGAGGTAGATGGGTCGACATTTCAATGGATTTCATTGTGTCTCTACCTCCCAGCAAGGATGGCTTGAATGCCATCATGGTCATTGTGGATCGATTGACCAAGCGTGCAAAGTTTATTGCTACGCAGACGACAGACAGCGCAGAGGATATTGCGAATGTTTTCATGAAGAGTTATGTAAGAGATCATGGCCTTCCGAAGACGATTGTGTCTGATCGTGACTCCAAATTTACGTCTAATTTTGGCAGGCTGTTATCACTGCTATGGGAACGCAGCATAACCTGTCATCGGCATTTAGGCCGCAGACGGATGGACAAACGGAACGTACAAACCGTTTTATCGGAGATTATCTCCGAGGTGTTATCAACCCAGCCCAGAATGATTGGGATGAGTTTCTTCATTTGGCAGAGTTCGCCTATAATCGGCGATTGCATGCTACGATTGGCATGTCACCATTTGAAGCGGATCTAGGATATATTCCATATATGCCCGACGATATCGTGGCAGATCCGGAGTTTAAGAAGTTGGAGAAAGCAGCAAAAGAGTTTCTACTCCGACAGGAAGCCTTCCTCAAGGTCGCGCAAGACCGTATGAGTGAAGCACAGGAGCGCATGAAGCATTATTACGACAGGAACAGACTTGTCCAAGACTTCAAAATTGGCGACATGGTGCTACTAGATGGAAAGAATTTGGATATCCGTCATAAGGGGTACGCACAGTCGAAGAAGTTAGCTCCGAGGTTCATTGGACCATTCCCGGTCCAGAAGAAGGTATCTCGAGACTCGTATGAGTTGGGATTATCGAAGAACCTGAAGTTGCATCCAGTTTTCCATACATCACTGTTGAAGCCGTACCGCAAAGACCCGAAGCGCAGGCAAAAGGTGAACAAGGTTGTGTTAGCCGATGGAACTGAAGGGCAACTGGTCGAAGCCGTGATTAACCACCGTAAGTACAAGGGGAAGCCGCAGTACAAGGTTTGGTGGTTAGGCGAGACCAAAAAGGAGGCCACATGGGAACCTGTTGAGAATCTGAAACAGATCCCTGGTCTCATCGACCTCTATTGGAAGTCCAAGAAGAGAGAGAATCCTTTCTAGGGGCTCTTTCTCGAAGGGAGGTCATGTGACGGAATGCTGTCGATAGCACTCCGTCGGCATTGAAGTGCAAGTTGATGCACTGTAGTGCAATCTACATATCTCTACATGTACCCACTTTGTGATTGGCTAAAACTAGATTCTGGTAATATGCCATTGTGGTTTACGCCATTCAGCTGAGACATTGAGAGAGTCTCATTGGCTGAAATTCGAGAAGGTTCTCGAAGCTTGATTATGGGACGCCCATGAGTCAAGTCAACATTGCTACGTGGAAGTTTATAGGAAAATCATTGGTAGATAGCCAAATCAGAAGATAGGAAAAGATAGGCTCTAGGATACACTATACTGGATTTTTGAGAGAGCTCTGTGAGCCACCAGTTAGCTTAGGACCGTAAGAGCCTTCCTCATTTCAATTCACTTTTCAATTTACCAACAACCTCTCAGTGGCCCACCAACTGGTCACGCCTCCCTGGGTCTTCGCTCCGCCGTCCAAGTCCGGCCTCCGCTTCCTCGCCCCCGCGCGCCTACTGTGTTACATCTCGCAAAGGCCTGGGTAGCACAGCGGCGCGTTGTAGATAGCACACTCTGCGTCTTCACTTGAGCTTCCGCTATCACTACTAGCGGGAGTTTGAGACGTGACGGTGAACTGGGGACAGGGTTTCCATTGAATGGATGTCTTGCTTGGCTTGGCGGAGATTGGTGATACGGCTATGGTTGCCAGAAGTACGGCATAGAAGAACCGCATCCTGCAGAAGGTTCTTAGCTTGACGTCGCTTGTAGCTGGCGAGTTTGGGAATGTGAATGGAGATTGAGCGGAGCAGCTTGCTCAGCAGGAGGTTTACTCTCATCGGCGCATTCCATTACAAATTACGCTCGAACTCCGTATGGCGGTTACGAGCAACCACGGTCGATGAGCCAACATGTACCGGTACTATAACACAAACACCAAGTGTAAGTTGTTTTCCATATCCGGATCCATGTAGGCAAAGCCTAGGATAGATCCTAAGATTCAGGGGATCCAGACTCTGGGTTCCAGAGATAGACGTTCATTCTATTTTACAATTCACGTTCGCTGTGGGCCGGTATGTGCGCCGATTGTACATGTACATGACGCTCGACAGTTTGGTATCGCCACATCAGAGAAGAGAACGCATCGCCGCGTAATGTACACTATGACAACCACTTCGGATCGCCGTTCATGTGCGTCACTGCTTGCCTAACGTCATTTCAGAAACAACTCAAATTATTACAGCTATCTACCAAAGAAAACCGATAAGCTGCATTTTAATATCCGAGTTGACTTGTCTATATCATAACCTTGCATGCAGACTTATTGAAGCAACTCAATTAACGAGTTCCCGCGTATGTAAACAAGTTGCACAAAAACAATGAACACTACTAGTAATAATACATGTATTATACAACATCTCCGTTATGGATTTATCGTGTAAGGGTGTTCAATACCAGTCGGCACTGAAGGGGAGATCCGACAGCATGTTGGGAGTCTCAACTTGAGACTGCTATCCAGGGACGGACACAAGCCGTCCGGTACTTTTGCGAAAGTGGATCGTCAATGACCCGCCAAAATACACTACATGTAGTAAGCTTACTGTACTAGTAGGCAGGTACCAGCAGACAAGACTAATGCATAGTCTCGTTCCCTCTTCTTTATCCATTACTAGCATGTACTGGACAGTTTTTCTTCTGCACTTGAAGAAGAGATGTTTGCACAAAAACCGTATAGAGAAAGTAACCCTGTACTACACTACTAGTACAACTCACTAAGCTAGGTACGTAACTAATCGTAGCTATAACGCCATATTGCGAGAGGAATACACCGATTATCTCTGCAGTAGATCGCGTGGTGGACGGATTTAACGTTACTAAGCTTGAGGAGGTTCGTGATGCTATTGCTCGTTTTGACCCTGAAATGACTGGCGGATACGTAGAACCAGTCTAGAAGAAGCTACTACGCTATTACAACAGAACTTGTGTTGGCAACTGGGATGGTTGCAGAGAAGCTATGACAGATAGGAGTGACGTAGCGACTCGTGAATTCCGTTATACCTTATATGAAGAGGTCGTATAGAAAATAGCAGGTACCTGACAACAAATATGTACCGCACACCATTCACTCTTTGGAAAGATCTGAGTCTGAGGATGGAGTCGCCATCGCGCTCTCACCGCGAGTCCATGGTGGTGAGTGCTGAGGAGCTGCTGCATCCACTGGAAGCGCGCGTGTATCATTTGTCGCAGGAGCTCACTCAGACGGACCCGGGCGTTCCTGCACTCTCAGACGACGAGGTCATCACGAAGCTCAACATGTGCGTGCGGAATGAATGTCAGTGCGGAATCGGACTTAACGCGTAAATATGCCATTATGCTGTGTATATGCTTCATTTTACAGGATTGCCGAGACGTTAGAGGAAGTGGAAACTAATTTCCGCAAGGAGCGATCGTCTCCTTATCGACGTGACGGTGAGGTTGAAGTGTGGGTTGATATTTGTTTAGACTGATGTGGGTCTTTTGGGTTTTATTACTATTTGCAGGACATTTGATTGGCAATTTGCTGCAAGTACTGGAACAGAATGATGATTTTTATTCCATGGTACGGTTGATGTTTGCTTTGCTTAGGAAACGTCAACTTGACTCACTTGTGTGTTGCAAAGCTGGAAGGGAAACTATCAGATCTTAGTATAAACCGCGTCAAGGCAGCAACCTGTCGGTTGTTACTAGCTACAGTCCCTGTTAACAGCCGAGCAATTGTCCGAGTGATGGATGATGATGATGAAATGCTTGAACGTGTGTGTGGGTTTGCTACCGTCGCGGATCCAGGATTGAGGTGTTACGCTACGGGCCTTTTGTCTGTGGGACTGCGAGATCGTTCAGTTGCAGATGCAGTGGTGAATAATGACACGCCAGTGAAGTTGCTGAAGCGGGCGAGGATGTTTGCTTCTAAGTTGGAGAAGGAACGACAGCAGGCAGTCAAGTACATTCAGGATCATCTTCGGCTTACTACCTCTCGTCATAAAAAGACAGCAAACAGCGGAGGCTGTGGATTGACAAAGTCGACAACACCTCAACGATCGTTGAAGCGTAAATATTCGGATATTGGGAACCGAACACCAAATCATGGAAACGAACACAGCGAGAATGCAGAGGCTGATGCAGGTATGGAAGCTGAAGAGGAGCCACCTGCTACGGTTCCAAATCAGCCATCGCTCACTATCACAGGAAATGAAGAAGATGGTGTAGGAAATTATGGAGAAGATGGAGCCATCATGATGCCGAGTCCTGAACATCACGAAGAGGATTTCAAACGGCTGGTGATGTTGGAGCTGTTGTATACTCTGGACTGCCTTGGATCTATGGGAGAATATTTGGAGATTTTTGCTCCAGCGCTGAAAGAAGACATCGTCGGGACGATTATTACATTCTTGCACAGCAAGAATCCCGCTGTGATATCGCATACGATGACACTAACATCGCATTTTCTCGCGCACAAGAAGTTTGCGTTCTCTTTGGTTGAAACTGGGGGTGTAGATCTCCTGTTCACAGTATTTAATCTCCAGCAAGCTGCTGGTCAGGTGGGTCTACTGGATCGCAGTTTGTCGATGTGTTTGCATGGATTCGCTTCGTCCTCAGCTGTTATCGAACGCCTTGTTGTCATGAACCCTGATAACATGCTGTCTGCCGCATTTACTTTACTTTCAAGCCCCAACGATCGAGCAAGACAAAACGCAGTGGTATTTTTCAGCTTAACGCTGAGTTTTAAGGTGATTCTCGACTACTTCGAAAAGCACAATGGGCTTTACACCGTGTTGAATATTATCCGGGTGGGCAACCGTCCAAAATCTGCAGCTCAAAGGCAGCTTGCTCAAGATGCATGTTTGTGCTTGCGTCAATATGTACGTATGCATATGGCTCTAGTGACCCATAGACTTCGAAGAAAGCTGGCCCAGCTTAATCACCCGTCGAATCGGCAGTCTAGCACAACGCCAGTGTTAACGGCGGCAACGGCTGCGTCTCGTATCCCAGCTCGGGTTCCCAAAATTACGTGGTCAAAACCAATCGATCTGGACGACAAAACCCACGAGCAAAATATGGTATTTTATGAAAAGTACCGTTTCAGCGCTAGCAGTGGTAATTCAAACAACTCGTGGTCTGCCGCAACTGGCCCAGGAGGTGGGATGTGGCCTCCCGCGGCAAAGCTAAGTCATCTACGCGGGATTCTGGTTCTTCTGGAAGTGGTGGCATTAATGTGCTCGGTGATGCAAAACACGGACTTGGATGGTAGCTCTTCATCTATCCGGGTATGGACCGCAGAACGTGCACAGTTTTGTTTGGATGCACTTCGAGTGCTAACTCTGGTGGTTCCATCTCTGGCGAATGAAGTGTGCTCGACAGAAGTATCCCTGGAGGAAGGTAGCGCTACTAAGCAGCTCGGTATGGCTATCTTGCTGGATATTGCGATGAGCAACAATCCCAGAGACTCAGAATTGGTGCGTGATGCTCTCCGTGTGTTTTGCATCTGCGTATCTCCTCCTCACCATGAAGACTGCTGGCAACACCCCTACAAGGATATTCGTCAATACACTCTGACAGCTAGAAGTATGCGAACAAAAAAGGATGACCAATCCCAACGTCCAAGCCCAAACGCAGTCGACCAAGATACATCGGATAACAGTTCAAACTGCTGTTCTAAGGCTAAGGATGACAAGATGTTGAGACCTGTTCGAAAGTTGGCGCGTGAACGCAATGCGATTAAGGTGTGTGTTTACCTGCTTCGGTATAAGCGCTCTGTTCAAAACGCGGATGCTATTCGACTGCTGGCAACTAGAGCATTGCTGGGACTATCACGCGACCGTCATATTTCCCAGATTCTTGAGAAGATGCAAGTCGGGCAGCTACTGTCAGATATGATTCGAAGCGATCCTGTGCTGGAGGAGAACGCTGATATTCACGTCCGCTTCCGAGAATCCGCATTGGATCTGATTTCACATGTGACGCATCGAGCGTCTAACGTGGTTATCAATGAAGCCACAGACCCCACGGTGAGAAAAATTGAAAAGGCAAGTATCGTTGCGAACACCAAGATTTCTTATGACGAGAACGAGCTACTGAGGCTGATTCATGATCATCTAGTCACAAAGGGTCTACACGTCGCAGCTTCTGCTCTCGTTGACGAAGCCAAGATTACTGTTGAAAACCCTAGGAAGGTTTCATCAGCGGGTGATGCACAACCTGCTCGTGCTGATGGACTAATCGGTAATGGGGAAGTAAAAGCTGCGGATAAAAAGTCAACACCTCGAAAGAAGCAGCAAACACTAGTCGATCAAGAAATGCCATCTACTGTATTGACTCGACGTGATAGTGGATATTTAAGTGGAGATGAAACGCCGCGTCCGAAGAAGCTACAACGCGTTTCTTCTTTGGGATCAATTGTACCGGAGTTGAAAAAGATTCAGGTTGGGGAGGGCTTACGTCCATCAGTGAAAATGACTCGGTCATCAACTGGGCAAGGGAAAATATCGGCGCCGGCTCATCACTCCAGAAAACGAATGTGGCACGCAATCCAGAAGCCACATCTTTTCCAAGAGCCTGCTCCAACACAGTCGGTAACATCTCCGCGCGTTGTCGTCGAGACAGCTTGCTCAGAAGCTCTTCAAAAGCTCCCGATAAATACACGATGGAGCGCAAACAATGAAGCTGCCCCCGTGTCTGAATCAAGCAAGTTGGACGAAATTATCACGCATTATTTGAGAGAGCAGCACCGCCAGTGTGCCAACCCAGTTACGACTGTACCGCCGTTTAAGCTGCTGGGCAAGGGATCGCAACATCGCTGTCCGGATCCAACAACCTCATCGTCGAACCTAAGTATTTGCACAAGAGTTTTATCTCGCTATCGCACGGGATATCGCAGTGGGCCGTCAGCTTTCTCGTCTTATTATGCAGATGCTGGAATTGATCGATACGTTTTCAGTCGCTACCGACCTGGTCGAACTGTAGGATCCCATGTTGGTTCATTCGCGTGGGGTGGAGTAAGCGTCGCTCGGTTTTTCGGCCAAGACCAGCAAGACATGTTGATCGGAAATCATGATGGAGAACTGCGTCAATTCCATATCGAGTCTGATGAAGTTGTGGAAGAATGGACCTGTCATTCACCATCAAGTGCTATCGTGAATTTGGAAACGAATGAAGCCACGTCCATGGGCCCCCAAAGTCGACTGATATTAACAGGGGCAGTGGCTCTTTCAGAACTTGGTGTAAATGAGATTGCACTATGGGACGCAAATGACATGAGCTCACTGGTAGAGCGATGGCGGTTCCAAGGTGGCCTCCGCCCTCAGTTTAATCACTTTGGAGACAGAATTGTTGCTCTTGATGCCCGTTCTACCGATGAAGCCGGATTTGACGGACCAGGTTTATCTGTCAAAAGTGCAGTCGTGCTGGACATCGCAACTGGAGACGTGATGTGCGACTTGAAAGACTCGATGCGCTCTAATGATTACGGCGCCGAAACTAATTGCTGTTTTTCGCCGTGTGATGGAACCATTCTTACGGATGGAATGCTGTGGGATGCTCGAATTCCAACGCGCGCGTTGTACAAGTTTGACAAGCTGTCCAACGTCGGTTGCGGGTTTTTCCATCCCAATGGAAACGAGGTGATCGTGAATTCAGCCGTGTGGGACCTTCGTACGTATCGCTTATTGCGTATGGTGCCTGCATTGGACAAGTGCAGCATCAAATTTAACCCTTCTGGCAGTGTGCTGTTTGCGTACTATCCGTATGGTGGGGTAAGAAGTTTCTTGTGTTGAGATAGTTATGTGAGTAAGGTTAACGTGTTCTTGATGTATAAAACCAGGGCGAGTATTTGGAGCGCAGGAAAACCAAGTTGAAGTCCTGGTTCCGTGTGCTGGATGCCCGTGACTACAAGGATATAACAACAATCGATCTGGGCCGTCCTGTGTTCGACATTAGTTTAAACACTAACAGCACGGTGCTGTCAGTTGTGGAAGGGCGTTACCTGGAAGCTGGCGACGTTGATGACGACGATTCTATTTGCCGTCTCTATGACATCGGGCGGAAGCGCCCTGCCGAGGACGACTCAGATGCAGAGGATGGAGAAGATGAGTCAGATACGCTGGATGATGACGAATACGATGACGAAAGCTCCAGTGATGAAGATGAGGGTGACACAGATGAGAGTGACGAGGAGACGTCCGAGTCTGACTCGGATGGAGATGATAGCTCGACGGACGAGGAGGCTGAAGACGGAAGCGATGAGGACGCTGTTACTCGTATCTTTTCTATAGAAGAAGAAAGTGGTGATGAAGATGGCAACGGATCCATTCTATCGACGCATGATCTTGGCTATCTATTGGAGCTCCCCGATACTACATACTACGACGTTCACGGTCAATACTCGAGCGACGAAGATGACGCTGAAGAGGATGAGTAATTTAGAGACAGACTGTGAGTACGATGTGAAGGCCGATGTGCAAGAAGGTAATATTATGTGGGTTTCATGAAAATCTTTTTGACTGATTGTTGGTATACATGTTTCTGCAGGTCATGCAAAGAGTCCCAATTTATCCACAGTAGTTCGCCGAAACGAACACCAACCTGTACCAAGGCTTTTCTAACTAACATCCCAGCATGGCATCCAAACCTGAAGTGGATGTAGAAGCGCTAGGTGGTAAACCTGTGCTGCTGAAGCGCAAAGACTTTCTGGGAACGGAGAAGGCGGCTCAAAGTCATCCCAATCGAACATACTACTACCGTCAGTCTACAGATCTACAACACGTAATTGACACATCTACCAGCCATCTCGTACGCGAACCGAAAGACGTCAAGGTGCTGTTAGCGCGTGGACAAGCACTCTTCAAGCAGGCTAACTACGAGCAGACAATTCGAGATCTCAGCGAGGTGGTGGCACTGGACAATGCTAATGCCACGGCATTTTACACACGTGGGCTGGCCTACTCCAAGATGAACAAAGTGGAACTAGCGATACGAGATTTCTCTCGAACACTACAGATTAACCCCGAGCATGTGAATGCTGCGTATGCCCGAGCTTCCTGCTACAACTCCCAGGGTGATTTTGTACGAGCAATTGACGACTACAATTTCGCATTACTGAAGGATAAAAAGCTAAAACTCCAGCAAAAGCATCAGCAGGAGTTGCATCGGTCTGCAACGCTTTCTCGGCAGCAGCTACAGCGACAGAAGCAACAACAAGATGAAAGTTCCAGCAGTGTCTTCAATTTCTCCCAGCGATTGAAGAAAACAAATGTGAACACACAAAAGGCTGTATCCTCATCATCTGCAGACGATGACAATAACGCCGATGGTGATTTTCGACAAGAAGATAAAGGTGGATCTTCTAAAGCATTTTTTGCAGATTCTCAGCTACAGGGATTTCCACAGCTCACTGTAACGTCAGCAACAGCGAATACCTTACATACGACACAAGTTGCGAATCGTTTACCTCCGTCTCCAGCTACCTTGTTGGGATCTACAGTTGAACGAAAGAAAGTTCTTAACACCGAATCAAAAGGAAATGGTGATGATAAGGTTTCAACCACTTCACCTCTAGAGCAAGCTGAAGTTCATCATGCAAGAGGTTTTCAGTACCGTCAGGAAGGCAACTTTCAGGCTGCAGCAGACGAGTACTCCCGTGCGATTCAGCTGAATCCTCAGCATTTCAAAGCTTTCTTTAATCGTGGCTTCGTCTACGATAAAATGCGACGTTTTGATGCCGCTGTGGAGGACTACACGCAAGCACTAAAGATGGAACCGCACAATGCGTTCGCGCTCTACAACCGAGGAATTTCTCTCGACCGAAGCGGAGATTATCAAGGAGCTCTCGCTGACTTCACCAGAGCAATTGAGTTGCTACCAACGAACGCTGATTTTTACCACAACCGAGGTTTTTGTCACCGCAAACAAGGCAACTTTGAGCTGGCAATCGCAGACTACTCTCGCGCAATTGAATTTAATCCGGATCACTTCAAATCGCTGTATAACCGAGCATACTCATACGACAAGCTTGGCCGATATGAGGAAGCAGTACAAGACTACACGGCCGCGCTGCGTGTCGAACCAGAAAACGCGAACGCTTACCACAATCGAGGAAGTACTTTTGACAAGATCAAGGACACGACCAGAGCCATCGCTGACTTTGACCGTGCCATTGCACTCCAGCCTCGTTCTGTATCGAGTTACAACAGCCGCGGCCTATGCTACGATCAACTAGGACGGCACGAAGAAGCACTGGAAGATTTTGCCAAGGCTCTCGCGTTGGATCCTCGTAGTGCTGTATTTTATCACAATCGGGGCTACTGTCTTCGCAACATGGGCCGTTTTGAAGAAGCTGTCATTGACTATGGAGCTGCTCTGGCACTTGAACCACACAATGTTGCTGCATACAACAACAGAGGGTATGCACTTCGGAAGCTGCGTCGCTTTAAGGAAGCAGTGGCAGATTACACGACGGCACTTGGCATCGATCCACAAAACACGAGAACACTCAGTAACCGAGCCTACTCGCTTGCAAAGATGCAACGCATTCAAGAGGCCATCGCAGATTATTCTCAAGTGCTAGTGCTCGACCCCCAGAACGCGTATTCTCGTCACAATCGAGCCATTCTCACTGCAAAATTGAAAGGGGGGAAAGTGGAGATGAAGAAATAAAAAGCTTGCATTGGCCTTTGTCGATTGCCGTAATGGCCCCAAGTGTGAATATGAATTTGGCTTCGTTGAACTTTTAATATCTGTTGGAGCATATCGCTTTCAAGCTATACCACTGACCGTGAAATCTTCCTCAATAGAATCATAATTGCCGTATTCTTCTCACCGCGGGCTTGAACTCGTGCGCGTCATCCCCCCACGTCCTCGGGTTGCGGGCGTTAGCGTACGAGGGCAGAAGCACCGACACTTCCTTGTCTACGAACGTGCCGTCCACCAACGTGGTGGCTTCCACTGCTTGGCGCATGATGAAACCCGTGGACGGATGCAGACGGATATTCCCCCGAATGACAGCGTCAAGGTACACGATATCCTGCAGTTGAGCACTGGTCGGGACCTGAATCTGACCACTAAACAGACCTGGTAGTTTTTGCAGCATTTCCTCTCGAACCCTGCGCAGAATCTCCGGATACCGGTTCATATTCACGATGAACCAACCGATACTGTGCGCGACGGAGTCTTTCCCGGCGAAGATGAAGGTTATAGCCATGTCCCTCATGATCTGAGCTTCATCCTCCTTGATATCCAGATCGCCAATGTCGATTTTGCTCTCTAAGAAGAGGGAGATGAGATCGCGAGCCTCCTTTTTCTCGTTTTTCGCTTGAATCGCCTTGACAATGAAGCGCGGTCGTGAGTGTTGCAACTATCGCTTTGCCAGGATCTTTCTGATTCAATTGAGCAGTGCACTTGAACCAAGCCTTGAATTTGCTGCTGGAGAAACTTATCCACATTATTCGGCTTCACGGCGTCGTTGAACTTTAGCACTTGTTCTAAGCCCAGAGAAGTAAAAGAATCGTCAGCAGATCGGCCAGCCACCAACTTCTGAAGCTCCTTGGTCTTCACAGCATTTGAGATCTTCTCTAGACTAGGGACTGAAATGCCCTCCCTTCGTCCTCAGCAATGTCAATCCTCAGGAATCTCTTGGAAGGGCCCTTCCTTGTTCCCCTATAACGATTATTGGATGCACAGGCAAAATCTGTGGAGGCAATCAACAAAGTAGCCACCAGGAGAACAATGTGGCAAAACTTCATTGAGTGGAAGAGAGAAAATTTGATTTTCTCTAGTCGAATTGAAGCTGTTACGGCTGTCTGCTTTAGAACTTGAAACCCGAGTGCATGGCAGTCACACCGAACGTGAAGTTTGTGTACGTCACGCGCTTGAAGCCAGCGTCCTCGATCATGGCTTTGAATTTTTCTTGGGGCGGGAATTGACGGATACTCTCAACCAGGTATTGATACGACGGACGGTCGTTGGCGACCTTCTCGCCCAGCAACGGGATCACGTTGAACGAGTACTACACAAGACAAAGGACATAGTAAGAAACCACCCCACCACCTTAAAACTTTCAATCTATACGTACAGCGTCGTAGAACTGACGGATGAGTGGGTTGGGCACTTGGCTGAACTCCATGCACATGAAACGACCTCCAGGTTTGAGCACGCGGTAGGCTTCTTTGACCGCTCGGTCGACATGAGTAACATTGCGGATACCGAACACGATCGTATAGACGTCGAACGAGTTGTCCTCAAAGTCCAAGTGCTCAGCATTTCCCTCCACCCAGTTGAAAAGTGACGGATCCACATGAGGCAGCACTTTGGAAGCGCGTTCCTCGCCCACCTGCAGCATCGAAGAGTTGATATCACACACAGTGATCTCGGATCCTTCAGTTCCTCGCGGTGACTTGGCCAGTTGTTCTGCAATTCGGAAGGCGATATCACCGGTGCCTCCTGCCACATCCAGACACTTCAAGGGTCCCACAGGGTGCAACGTATCCACGAATTGGTCCTTCCACACTCGGTGCATGCCGCCACTCATAAAGTCGTTCATGACGTCGTATCTGCCAAAAAATATAAGTTATGAGGTGTTCATATTGCTGAAATAATAACTATGAGAGACTTACCGCTCGGCCACATTGTGGAAAACACCTGCCACCATTCTCTCCTTGTCCTCTTCAGGCACCTGCTGGAAGCCAAAATGCGTCGTAGAGCCTGCAGAAGGAGAAGAAGAAGAGACGGACAGGCATCGCAAGAGGCGGGAAGCCTGAGGCACGCGACGTAGAGCCAAAGACGAGATCATAGCGATGACCAGCAGATCTGAGGTTGAGAGGCAATTATGAAAACCTATGTGCGACACACTATTTATACTGGTACCTAGGTTTTGGTACAATACTGGTACACCGGTTTTCCTGGATGAGTGGTTGAATGCTACATGTGTAAGATCAATGTAAGATCAATCTTGATCGATCAGACTGGCCGTAACTGGTTTCTTTCCTCTGACAGCACGTGACAGTGCGTTGAAGTTGACTGCTCAATGTTGAAATCTCATATCATGTGATGAAAAAACTATTCATTCTTCAATCCGCCAGCTTACACAAGAAACCTGTAAACCCTCAGCATGAACTTTCGCCACGTACTTGTCGGGATCGCTGCAAGCGTGACAAGTATCTTCAGTTCCAGTGCAACTGACGTCTCGAATCTACCAGTCTTCTTCTTCCACGGTCTTTCGGATGACTACACGGCGGGAGACAACTTCGTGTCAAACCTCACTGCAGAAGGCCGCACAGTGGTGTCGCTCTCATTCTGTGATAGCTCGTGCTCTTTCCGGTCTCTGCTGACACAAGTCCCGCTGGCTATCGCTGCAGTGCGAGAAACAGTGGCCAACAACTCGGCGTTTGAAGATGGCTACATTTTCATTGCTCACTCGCAAGGTGGAGCTATCTCGCGTGCTGTGATCGAAGAAATGGACGACCACAAGGTGAAGCGCTACATCAGTATGGCTGGCGTGCAAAACGGTATTTTCAACGGCCCGAACGATGCCGATGCCCTTGCAAAGTCTGGAGTTAGTTACCTCAACTTTATCGTGCCAGCAACCGTTTTCAACTTCAGCAAGTACTCGCCAGAAGACGCGTACGGTAAGGTTGAGCGTGACATCGTTCAATTCACGCTTGAAAACCCCGCATTCCAGTACGAGTATTCGTATTTCAACCTCCAGCGATCACCACAATTCGGTAGCTGGTCGTACACGAATCCGTTTCTTCCAGTTGTGAACAACGTGAGCCCGTGTCTCCCTGGTGCTACCCAATGCCTCGACGACAAGAAACGCCGTAAAGACAACTTCCTCAAGCTCGAGTCCGCTTACTTCTTCATCTCCCCCGAAGAACATAACCTTCTCTTCACTCCAGTTCCACTGGTGACCCCCACCCTAACGATGCGAGCAACTTGATCTGCGCCGCCAGGTAAAACGCCGTTGCGGTACTGATCGGTATTTCGCTCCGATGAAAATCGTCCGGGATCTTCTCGTCGACCAAAAACGACTTTGCATGTTCCTCAGAAATGGTTTCAGACTCGTAGTCCCCCATAGCAAGGAGCAGTAACGACGACTCTCCATAAGCTGCAGCTTGAGCTTTAACCGGTAGTGCGTACTCTGGGTTCTCCTTCTTGCATTGAGATTCTCTCTGTCTTCTCCCCGTCGCTAAAACGTGTTTGTCCAATTTACCATCTTTACTTTTAGCGAACAAATTATCCGCTAAAGTGATGTTAATCTCCGCTGGATCCTTCTTCAAGTACGTGTCGTCATGTACCAGTGACGCGTCATGTTCAATGAAGCCATGAATACTTAAGTCCGCGAGGGTCAATTGAGATGGCAATGGACGTGTTAGACGCTCAGCCAGCGTCTCGTCAATGTTGAAGACCTCCATAATGGCATTTCGAATCATTTCTGGAGTTAGGGACTTGCCATTACGGGGCAAAAAGCCATGATTCGCTAAGGAATTGAGTGCTGGGCACGGACTGCGGTGGTTTAAGGCGGAATTTGGACGAGGGAAGCCGGAAACATCGCTCCCCGAGGGACGCACATACTGGTAATCGGTGTTTACTACGGTAGACGCAGCAGCAGAGCGCAGATTAAGGGCTGGACGGCAGCACGCGCGGGAGAACATGACCAGGAGGAAAAGTAGCGTCGCCATTTTCTAAATGGCTGCACCAACGGAAAATGGATACTTTATGTGGACCACACTCAAGTTGAAGTGGTTGGCAGATTGCTGCAGATGCCTTTGCAGATGTGTGAATAGATCAAGTTGTAGAGCACAACATTTGGCAAAGTTCAGGGACAGAAATACTACAGCAAACTACAGGTCAGCTCAGTGATCACATTTGGCCAGCAACTTCAAGGTGTCATTTGCAGAACGACAAGCACACCACCTGTATCAATCAAGTCACCATACTCTCCCAAGCACATGTAGATATCCTTTGAGGTTTGTTGCACTGCCTTTGCCTTTGGACTGCAACTTGTTCAACAGTAAAAACTTCAGACACACCTCACCATTCCTATCATTCTGCAATTCACTGTCTTTTACAGCTCCAACTCCACTTCTTCTCCCAACAATGGCTGCTGGCGTCGTGGTGAACGTACACAACAACGACGATGATGTCCCCACCGAAGGCTCACGCACGTACGCTATCATCGTGTGCGTCTTCGCCGCTCTGGGTGGCCTCTTCTTCGGCTATGACCAGGGTGTGACCTCGGGAGTGCTCATCATGGACTCCTTCATCAACGACTACTGCGTGGGCTGGCACAACTTCACCTACGAGCAGTGTACGTCCTCGTCGTCCAAGCTCCCGGCTGAGTGGACGACCTTCACGGTGTGGTACAACATGGCGTACAACCTCGGTTGCCTTGGTGGTGCCTTCGTTGGTGGTATTGTGGCGGACAAGCTCGGACGTCGCTGGACCATTTTCACGGCCGGTCTGTTGTTCTGCATCGGTACATCGTGGGTGTGCTTCAACAAGGCGCAGGAGCACGACCTTATGTACATCGCACGCATTATCCAGGGCTTCGGTGTGGGCAACTCGTCGTTCTCGCTACCTCTGTTCGGTGCCGAGATGGCCCCCAAGGAACTGCGTGGTCTGCTCTCGGGTTTCATGCAGATGACGGTCGTCACGGGTCTCTTCCTGGCCAACGTCGTCAACATCATCGTGGAGAACCGTGCGCACGGCTGGCGTACGACCAACGGTGTGGCCATGGCTGCTCCGATCGTCGTCATGCTCGGCATCTTCTTCGTGCCGGAGAGTCCTCGCTGGACATACCTGCACAAGGGCAAGGAGGAAGCCGAACGTGTGCTCAAGCGTCTCCGTCAGACCGACAACGTTGGCCGCGAGCTGCAGGTGATCGGCGACCAAGTTGAAGAGGAGTTGGCGGCCCACAAGGGACTTGCTGAGTTGCTTGAGCCCTCGATCCTTAAGCGTGTGGCCATCGCGATGATGTTGCAGGTGCTTCAACAGGCTACGGGTATCAACCCCATCTTCAGCTACGGTGCTCTTATTTTCCAGGACATCACTAACGCCGGTATCTACTCGGCGTTCTTCCTCTCCGGTGTCAACTTCCTCAGCACCATCCCGGCCATGCGCTGGGTGGACACGTTCGGTCGTCGTCAACTGCTGCTCATTGGTGCTGTGGGTATGGTGATCGGTCACTTGTTCGCTGCTATCCTTTTCACTGCCATTTGCGATGGCAACGTGGACAACGCCGGTTGCCCTAGCGTGGGTGGTTGGTTCATCTGTGTCGGTTCGGCCTTCTTCGTGTTCAACTTCGCCATCTCGTGGGGTCCCGTGTGCTGGATCTACCCGGCCGAGATCTTCCCATTGGGTGTGCGTGCGCCGGCCGTGTCTCTCTCAACTGCCGCCAACTGGGCCATGGGAGCTGTCATGACGGAGGTGGTGAAGCTTTTCCCGCACCTGAACATCAACGGTGTCTTCTTCCTGTTTGCGGGTCTGTGCTGCACGTGTGGTGTTTTCGTCTACTTCTTCTGTCCGGAGACGAAGGGTATGATGCTGGAGGACATCGAGGCACTGTTCCAAAGTGGCAAACCCAAGTCACCTGTCTACGTTGAAGTCAAGTCTCCTCAGTACGAGCTCGCGTAGTACTGCTGTACTATTTTTTTGTGTTCAATACATTTTTGTGTAGGTCTATATTTTGGTGGTTTGTGTCGTCGCCACTTCGACACAAAGAAACGTCGTTCGTGTAATTGACGCACAACCATCCTCCACCGCAGAAGTACAAGTGCACGTTATGACTTCATCGTCTTCTTCTTCCTCCTCTTCTCTGTGGGTTGTATTGCCCACTGCGGCTGCAGCTGCTGCTCTCGTTTATCTGCTTGTACCCGATGAGAAACAGCGTGCAATTCGTCGTCTACCAGCCCCAACGTCGACTCTACCACTACTGGGCAATACGCTGGACCTGATGACGCTGGAACAGCCCCGCCTGCACGACTGGATCGCCGAACAATGCAAAGCTTTCGGTGGTCGTACTTGGCGTTTGCAGGTGGTTGGAGCTCCGCCTCTTGTGGTCGTCAGTAGTGTCGAGTGCTTTGAAGATATTCTGAAGACACAGTTCGAGGTGTTCGACAAAGGTGACCGGATGAACACGATCTTCCGGGACGTTGCAGGTGGAGGCATCGTAGCTGTGGATGGTCCTAAGTGGGTGGCGCAACGTAAGATGCTCAGTCGTTTATTCACGATGCGAGCGTTCCGAGAGACCATTAGTGAGTGTGTGCACGACTACACTTTGGTGTTGGGACGGTTCCTCAATGATTCGGCTCGAACGGGGACTCCGATTGACTTCTCCGATGTTATGCATCGGTTCTCGTTCGATGTTTTCACTGATATTTCATTCGGATTGCAAGCTAATTCGTTGGAAGGAGGTGAACACACGGAGTTCATGGAAGCCATGGGCAGAATTGTGCACAATATCGAGATGAGGTTCCATTCGCCCGATTGGCTCTGGAAGTTGAAACGGGTGCTGAAATTCGGCAGTGAGAAGGAACTGGCAGAAGAGATCGCTATCCTGGATAAAATGGTGTTCACGATCATCAACAAGAACATGGAACGGAAATTTAACCCGGACGCGGCAGCACAACGCATTCCCAGGACGACAAAAGACGTCGTTTCACTGTTCTTGGACGCCCATGACGAGCAAAAAAACTCGGGTGAAGCAGGAGATTCACCGCTGGATGCCAATTTCTTAAGAGATATCGCGGTTGTCGTGCTTCTGGCCGGAATGGACACGACAGCGTGGTCTTTGTCGTGGCTCATCGTCATGCTTAACCGTAACCCGAAAGTGGAGACCAAGTTGCGTCAGGAACTGCGTGAGAAGCTTCCTCGGTTATTCAGCGACCCAAACTACGTACCCACGATGGACGACGTCGAGAACCTCGTGTATCTGGACGCTGTGTTGCGCGAGAACCTGCGACTAAACCCCGTCGTACCTCTCAACGCGAAGGAGGCGAACCGTGACACAACACTCGTCGACGGCACGTTCGTCAAGAAAGGAACGCGCGTGTACATTCCGTCGTACACTTTAGGTCGCATGAAGAGTGTGTGGGGCCGAGATGCGTCCAAGTTCAAGCCAGAGCGATGGCTCATGCAGGACCCGTGGACTGGCGAGTTGACCATCCGTCCCGTGTCGGCCTTCCAATTCGTATCGTTCCATGCTGGACCACGCACGTGTCTGGGGATGCGCTTTGCTATGCTGGAGATGAAGACCGTCACGGCTTACATGCTGAGCAAATATCACTTCACGACCAAGGAGAATCCCAAGAGTTACACGTACGACGTGGCCTCGGTACTGGCAATCAAGGGCCCGTTAACCGTTAAGGTGCAGCGAGCTGGATAGGCGACCACTTTGTCTATCGTCGACCTTCGTTCCGTCTTCCATTAATCTAATCGAATCCAAATTCCAGGACTAGGACCATCAACGGTTTAACTTCCCGTTCGATCTCTGCGGTCAGGCATTGTTTGACTTTCCAGATGACCACCACGAAGTTATTAACTGCATTGGTGTGCGGAGCGCTCGGCATCGCTCTCAACACCTTCTTCGTGGAATATAACCCCCAACTGGTATCTCTAACTACAGGTCAACACGAATACTTTCGACCTAAAGATGACGATGTAGGGAACAACTCGTTCATCTACTCTCGCAGCCCGTGTCCAGCTCTCAATGCTCTTGCCAACCATGGCTACATCCCTCGAAACGGGAAAGAGTTAACCCCTACAATCCTCGGAGACGGTCTCATGAAAGTCTTCAACATCGACAAGAAGCTGTTGGACGTCATTTTCCTCGCGATCCCATCCAACTTCACACTGTCAGACCTCGAGTTTATCAATCATGATGCGTCATTGGTCCACGTGGATGAGTTTTTCCAAGTTGAACCGTTCAAAGTGAACGAAACCCTTGCCGACGAGCTGTTCGCTAGTGCCGAAGGTGGTCAAAAACTTACCAAACAGACTTTATCTCGCTTCCGTCGTCTTCGAGAGATCGAATGTGCTCGCACCAATCCAACATACAGCATGAGTGCACTTGCCAGCTTCGTTGCCTATGGGGAAGCAGCGTTCGTACTGCTGGGCTTGGGCGACTGCACAAGTGCGAGCATCTCCGTGGAACACGCACGATCTTTTCTGGTGAATGAACGGATCCCAGTGGATTTTCGACCTTCCAAGACGCCGGTAACCATCACCAGTGTACTTGTTGCCATTGCAGATATGAAACTTCGAGCTTGGCTCGGCTTGTAGTATGTGAGCGGTGAGGGTCGAGAATATCCAGTGGTCTCAACCCACGTTGTCAACAACGTCATTAGTTTTTCTGCTTTCTCAAACATGAACAGCTTTCACACGTGAATTTGCGCCATCATGACCAAGCGAGTCGTAAACCCTGCCTTCATCGTCCTAATGTCCATTCCCCTTGCGGTTGTGCTAAATATCCTCCTCTTTGTGAACAAACCAAAGTTGGTAGTGCCTCAACATGTCGATATGTCTGGACCATATGGGTACTTCCGTCCTTCGGGCGACCAAGTGTCTGGATTCAAAGACAGTAGCGCGAAGTATCATCGAAGTCCGTGTCCAGCTCTCAACGTGTTGGCAAACCACGGGTACATCCCACGTGACGGGAAGGTAATCACCCCTCGACTTCTCCAAAAATCCCTCGTTAAAGTCTACAACCTCGATCCAACACTCGCTGAGTTTCTGGTGAGCACTTTACCAGATCAATTCACGCTCGCGGATCTCGGAGTTCACAACTTCGTCGAGCACGACGCGTCATTAATCCACGATGATTCATGGACCGGAGGAGATCCGTCCAGTATCAACACGACACTGGCTGCAAATTTACTCGCACGAGGCAACAAAGATCACCAATTGACTCGAACAACACTGGCTTCGTTCCGTCGTGAGCGAGAGGCTTCTAGCACCGCTAATACACCAGATTTCAACGAGATGTTCACTGCTGAGAGAGCTTTGACTGCGTATTCGGAGGCTGCTGTTCTGCTTCTTGTGCTGGGGGAAGAGTCCATGAGCATTTCGGTGGACGACGCCAAAGCGTTCCTGGTGGATGAGCGGATTCCAGACAACTACGCGATGCCACGTACCCCTGTCACACTCGCTCGGTCGCTTTGGGTTACGTTCCAGTTGAAGATGCTTGCTTTGTCAAGTGCTGTTTTCGCGTGAAGAGGAAACGATTAACAGAAAATAACATTTCCAAGTAGCAAACTCAACTTAATTACCTTGTTTCTCAGTAGATCGCACGTAGTAGACGACTGCCGTTGCAGATGGAGGTGGCTGCAATGAAGAAATTAAACTCGCTCTGCTTCTGGTTGAGGAATCGGAAGGCCGTGAGTTCCGCCACAGTGACGCCGCCGACGTAATAGACCAACACGTTGGTACGTTTCCCGTTGGCACTATCGTAACTCGAAGCAGCTTCCGAAGACATACTGTAATGGCTGCTCGAGTTATTCCCACTGCCCAAGCTGAGCATGGATGATGTCGGATCCTTCGCGAGAGTCTTGTACTTCATCCCGAGTGATTCTTGCAGCAAACGAATGCTCATGGGCGCATAACCCGTGTATGGAAACATGAAGTGGATGTCTGACGGGTGTCGCGTGTCCTCATCGTCTAGCGCACCACGCATTAGAAGCAACTGCTTGCGCATTTTCGGGAAGTCAAAGCGGTTTTCCACTGAGAGCAGATCCATTTTCTCCAGTTGCACGAGCAGGGGCAGGATCTGATGGCCGTAAGTATGGCAGAGTTGCTGACGGTACCAAGCCAGCGTATCCGGCTTGAATCCGCCACGAACGAGCGAGCAGAGACATAGCAACTTGACTACATCATAGAGATTCAGAGGAGGTTCACGTAAAATCGCCTCCTCCAAGAAGCTATCAACATCCTTAGCCGCAGAAGACGATGCGCTCGGTCCAGCACTCATAATGGTCATCTCAGTCTCCACACATCCGCGCAATGCGAGTTGCGTACTCAACTCGCGGATACGCTGGACAAGCTGCAAGTGGTGCGCTAGTGATCGCTTCTTCTTTACCAGATGAGGAGCCTTAGCTAGCAGATCCTTCACCTTCTGGAAAGCGGCTTGGCTGTCTTTAGGTAAGTCAGCCGTGGATCCGGCAGAGCTGCCACGCACTTCAGTAGCTAAATCCTTAGCCACATCCACCAGTTGATTCGATACCAAGTTGAAGTTCACGTCTCGGATCTCGTCAAACAGCGCATCCAGGTGGTTCAGCACAACCTTCTGCGTCGAAGTCGTTGATGCCACTTCCGTCTTCGAGCTGGCTGTGCTACTGCGTCCTCTATCACTGGCTTCTTCCTCTGTATCCTCCTCTTCCTTCTCGTACGTGACGACACCGTGGTTGACCCCCACAAGTGCATCCAGCAATCCTTCGTACGTCATCGGCGTCAGCAGCATCGACAACGGGTCCTCCATCCTATCAATTACCACCAATTTATCCATAGCCATGGCTACATCCGCTTCTCCTTCCTTAACACCAGCCGCGCGACTCATTTTGATCTTCTGCTGTTGTCTATGAGCCAGCTCCAGCATCTTCTTGACCCGTTGAGCAAAGAATCCATGACACGTGACGTCTAGGATCCTTCTACCTGTATGTTTCTCCACGGCCAAGACACTCTTAACAACATCCGTGAGCGCTCTACTGTCACCTTTGACATAGAGTTCTCCGAAGACACTGTCATGACAGAGAGCTGCAACTCCGCGGTCCACAGGGATCAGACCCAGACCTAAGTTGGCCTGCCGGATAAATCCTGCCACGCCCTGTCGCTCCATCTCTAAAGAGACGTCCGACGTGGCTGCAGGAAGCCACAGGACGGCGCAACGTCGAGTAGCTACAAGTTCCAGCGGCTTTAGAGCGTCGGCCAGACGTTTAGCGACCGTCGGGAGTGGCGGCGCCACTACAGCCACGTCCAACGTCTTCTTCCCCTGTTCCTGATTGGCCTGTGGGTCCTTTGAAATACCCAATTGGCGCTGCAATTGAGTCGCATCGCTGGTTTGAAGCTGCACACTGAGAAGACGGGAAATTCCGAGATGATCGTAGAATTCGCTTCCTCCTGAGCCGTAGGCCAGCAATTCGAAGATGGCCAACTGGGAGGCGTCTACCGCGAGGATTACCTTGCCTCGGGAAGGGGTGGCGGGGCCCAGAGCGAGCTCAATGGACCGCGAGAAGGCGGCCAACGCGTCGGACTTTAGTGCAGCGTCGATGTCCATGTCAATGTGAGTGAAGTAACCTAATGACCAATTTTTGGTCGTTACCTTTTTTAGATGTAGCCAAATCAGAAGCGGGTTTAAAAAAGGACCATCAAGAACAGCAGTGTGGACACTACCAAAGAGGTCTAATGTATTTGCACTACGATGTTGAGAAAGCAGTACAATAACCAGGAATGTACGTCTTAAACGTCAAAGACTAAGCTGATCCTACGCTAACGACTGGTGCGGAGACTTGACCTCCACAAAGCCCGGCGTCTTGGATTTTCCGCTTTGGAATAGTTCCTCGATGTCCTCCAGCATCATACCCTTCGTCTCCGGACAGAAGAAGTAGACGAAAACACCACACGTGCAGCACAAACCCGCAAACAGGAAGAAGACACCGTTGATATTCAGGTGCGGGAAAAGCTTCACCACCTCCGTCATGACAGCTCCCATGGCCCAGTTGGCGGCAGTTGAGAGAGACACGGCCGGCGCACGTACACCCAATGGGAAGATTTCGGCCGGGTAGATCCAGCACACGGGACCCCACGAGATGGCGAAGTTGAACACGAAGAAGGCCGAACCGACACAGATGAACCACCCACCCACGCTAGGGCAACCGGCGTTGTCCACGTTGCCATCGCAAATGGCAGTGAAAAGGATAGCAGCGAACAAGTGACCGATCACCATACCCACAGCACCAATGAGCAGCAGTTGACGACGACCGAACGTGTCCACCCAGCGCATGGCCGGGATGGTGCTGAGGAAGTTGACACCGGAGAGGAAGAACGCCGAGTAGATACCGGCGTTAGTGATGTCCTGGAAAATAAGAGCACCGTAGCTGAAGATGGGGTTGATACCTGTGGCCTGCTGAAGCACCTGCAACATCATCGCGATGGCCACACGCTTAAGGATCGAGGGCTCAAGCAACTCAGCAAGTCCCTTGTGGGCCGCCAACTCCTCTTCAACTTGGTCGCCGATCACCTGCAGCTCGCGGCCAACGTTGTCGGTCTGACGGAGACGCTTGAGCACACGTTCGGCCTCCTCCTTGCCCTTGTGCAGGTATGTCCAACGAGGACTCTCCGGCACGAAGAAGATGCCGAGCATGACGACAATCGGAGCAGCCATGGCCACACCGTTGGTCGTACGCCAGCCGTGCGCACGGTTCTCCACTGTTGAAGTAATGATTTGCGCAGAGATATTAGTACGACAGGTAGGTCTTAAAGAAGGAAGGAGGAATAAAAGGAGAAGCCTTGTGTCTTGGAGATGGTAAAAGAAGTAGTTGTGTGGGAGCTTGTAAAAAGCAGAAGTGATAAATTAGAGATTCTGGTGTTCTGGAGGGGAGTTAATCTCCACCAACCAGTCCAGTTAGGTACGATTTCTCTGTATGGAACTGCACAATTTAATACCCCTAGATAGGTGTCATCACTGCAGAGATGGTAACTTCAACAGCCTCCCACATCGATGAATGTGTATGACGCTCTATCTGTCGAGTAAAATTTTAATGCTCCACAGGTGGCTGATATAACAGTCCTGTGCAAACATGAATATTTACAAGAGGTAGCTCTTGTTTTGATATAGATGGTTTTTCTTTGACCATTTGTCATTTTTTGTTGTGCAATTTTTTTTTCTTGTTTCATTGTTATTTTGGCTACTCAGGAAAACCTAAAAGAAGGATTAAACCTGTTCACCGTAGTGGAATGTTGTTATTAACGCTTTTGTTGTACGTGTTTTGAGAAAAGATACTCAGGAAAACCTTTAAGGATCAAAACCTGTTTAGTGTATCGTTGGCTACTCAGGAAACCTTTAAGGATACACCTGTTCGCCTTGTTGAAATTTTTAAATGTTGTGTAAGTCGTTATTTACATTGCATGTTTTGTTCTCGTTCATGCTTTTGGACGTTTCTTCACATATTTTGTTTGTGTTTTGGTTTTATATTTCTTTGGCTGAGGACTTATAGAGAATTTTTGCCTCCCAGTTTCTTAAAACTGGATCATAGTTGATGTTGGTGTTCGTTTTCAAATTTGGTTTTACTAATTTTGTTGAGAGTTTATAACTTTCACGTTTTTGAAGAAAGGCTACAGCTTTAAAGCATAAATAATCCCAAACAGTGTCATAAGTAGTTTACTCGTGTTTGCAGTTAATGCGCAGGCTCTCATCGTTGGGGCTAATTTCTCCCTAGAGACTCATCTAGTTGAGGAAGTGATAGATTTGTAACTATGAATCTCTGAACTGTAGTTTGCTTTCTATTGACAGAGGCTTTTGTTGGCTTGTCACGTAAATGTATGGTGCTTTAAGAACTACAATAGAAGTAGATTTAATTCTTTTATTTCTTTTTGTTAGGGAAATGTTTGAAATTCTTGCCAGTGACTGAATGTAGTTTGGCGAATGAA
Organism: Phytophthora meadii; assembly: GCA_032432875.1. Classification (NCBI taxonomy): domain Eukaryota; phylum Oomycota; class Peronosporomycetes; order Peronosporales; family Peronosporaceae; genus Phytophthora; species Phytophthora meadii. Next base: position 507,390 of record JAUMGV010000033.1, read on the forward strand.
TGACTACGTTGGTGCCTCCCAGTTTCATACATTTCGTTAAGTATTTCTCAACTTTGTTACCAGACAAATGTCTGTACAGTGTATATCGCTTTACATTTCTTTTTGAGATTTTGTTTTCACATAGCCCGAAATTAATCTGGGTTATTGTATTTAACATATTACAAGCTGTAGTTCTACCAGAGTAGTTCGCTACAGCTTGGCATTAAGCCAACAAATTTTGTTTTAATATTCGTGATACAACAAGCCGTAGTTCTACTACCGTAGTTCGCTACAGCTTGGCATCAAGCCAGCAAATTTTGGTTGTACGACTGGTATTCTACTACGTAGCACAGAGGGACATTATGACAATACTACTGTAGTAAAGTAGTTTTTATGATCTCCTCGTAATACTGTAGCAATAGACGCAAAAGACGGAATTTGCTTCGCCTCAGTTTGTAAGAGTATGTATGTTTGAGTTGTATGAGCAGAGATTAGCACTTTGTGCATGCTCTATCTCATAATTTTGTGAATACTACATGTAGTATTTCTTTCAGTCAAAAGTGCTGACGTATTATCATCGGTAGTAGTACTACGTAGATCGTACTACTATATATAAGTAGTAATTACTGAACAAGTATGCAATGTAATTAGAGAGCTGATAGCGTCTCAGAACTACTACATGTGGTAGTGTATGTACAGGCAGTATGCCATGTAAGCTAGCCTGCCTCCATGGGCGGTCTTACAGCGTCGGTGGGCTCAAGCTCAGTGGCTGGCCTGGGGCTCACCCAGCACGTCGAGCGTGCGGCGCTACAGCAACATTGCTGACGCGGGGACACAATGGTCTCCCAGCACGGCGTACGTGCGTCTTCACAGCTCAGTGACTGGAGCATAGGTGGAGGACTGGGCCGTTGCGTGCGTGCAGCATGGCTGACGCGGGGACACGATGGCCTCCCAGCACGGCTTACGTGCGTCTTCACAGCTCAGTGGCTGGAGCATAGGATACATGGCTCGAGGCCTGGGCCGATGCGTGACAGCCGATGTACGTCTTGGCTTGTGTCCGCGTAGCCTTGCTTCATCCTTGGCTTTCTTTATCTCCACGCTGAGGAAGCGTTGGGGTCCATAACCTGTTGAAGTAATGATTTGCGCAGAGATATTAGTACGACAGGTAGGTCTTAAAGAAGGATCGGAGTGAATAAAAGGAGAAGCCTTGTGTCTTGGAGATGGTAAAAGAAGTAGTTGTGTGGGAGCTTGTAAAAAGCAGAAGTGATAAATTAGAGATTCTGGTGTTCTGGAGGGGAGTTAATCTCCACCAACCAGTCCAGTTAGGTACGATTTCTCTGTATGGAACTGCACAATTTAATACCCCTAGATAGGTGTCATCACTGCAGAGATGGTAACTTCAACATCCACGATGATGTTGACGACGTTGGCCAGGAAGAGACCCGTGACGACCGTCATCTGCATGAAACCCGAGAGCAGACCACGCAGTTCCTTGGGGGCCATCTCGGCACCGAACAGAGGTAGCGAGAACGACGAGTTGCCCACACCGAAGCCTTGGATAATGCGTGCGATGTACATGAGGTCGTGCTCCTGCGCCTTGTTGAAGCACACCCACGACGTACCGATGCAGAACAACAGACCGGCCGTGAAAATGGTCCAGCGACGTCCGAGCTTGTCCGCCACAATACCACCAACGAAGGCACCACCAAGACAACCGAGGTTGTACGCCATGTTGTACCACACCGTGAAGGTCGTCCACTCAGCCGGGAGCTTGGACGACGAGGACGTACACTGCTCGTAGGTGAAGTTGTGCCAGCCCACGCAGTAGTCGTTGATGAAGGAGTCCATGATGAGCACTCCCGAGGTCACACCCTGGTCATAGCCGAAGAAGAGGCCACCCAGAGCGGCGAAGACGCACACGATGATAGCGTACGTGCGTGAGCCTTCGGTTGGGACATCATCGTCGTTGTTGTGTACGTTCACCACGACGCCAGCAGCCATTTCGCTCAGAAGAAGTTGAAACTGGAAGCGATGGCGAGGTCGATGAAGTCGGGGCACACTTGTGCTTGGCAAGTGGAGCTGTGCGTTGTGCAGTAAATTGCAGAATGACACGAGAAATGGATCGACAGGGTGGTGCTTTTCGAGCGAGCGGTTGTGAATCGGGCTCCTGTTAGATGGATCCCTACATGTGATCGGCAGAGGCGCGATTTGTGCCTGCAACGTACACCATTTCGTGGTGCCGAGGCTCGAGCCAGTGGCTGAGGTGGGCAGGGCAGCAACTGGTTTTTTTGCTCACATACAAATCCCATTAGTACAAGTCTACAGCTTGAAGCTGCAGCATTGCAGCTTGAAGTAGGAAGCAATTGCGGATCGTCGGGATGACTGGCAGTGCCGCATGGCGCGCTCTAATACAACATGGTACTTGATTTATCGTACATCACGTGAGCTTGACACGCTGCCATACTGGCTGTTGACAAGCACACGGAAAGTTCCAGTCCATCTTCAATGTCCTGTGCTGGTTGAGTAGAGGAGAAATACATGTACATGTATGGACTCGACAAAGTTCGTCCCAATGCAATATCGTTTCTGAAGTTTCCGGTGGTACGATCGTAGCTACTTCAAGTATGTTGCAGCGCGCCAAATACTCGGAAGCCAACCAAACAAAACATGTAACTCTCGTGACGGAGGCAGTACATGTAAAACGGTGGTTCAATTATCCCCCTCGGAAAAAAGTTAGAGCCATTTCGGTGCTCGACGTTGACAACTGATCACTTCAACTAGTTCAGTTCAGCAATGTAACACGAAGTACACCGATAGCATTATCCTGTCGTTAGGTAAATTAGGTGATATGAATGTAGCTTAATGGAAAACGAATACAATTTAGTACGTGATAGTGGCTGCTGTAGACACTAGACCTGGTTCACTGGCGATTTCACCTCGACGAACCCGGGCGACTTGGCCGCCTTGCTCTTGTTGAACAGCCCCTCGATATCCTCTAGCATGATCCCCTTCGTCTCCGGACAGAAGAAGTACACGAAGACCAGGCAGATCAAACACAAACCCGCGAACAGGTAGAAGACGCCGTCGATGTTGAGCGACGGGAAGAGCTTCACGACTTCCGTCATGACGGCGCCCATGGCCCAGTTGGCAGCAGTAGATAAGGCGACACCCGACGCACGAACGTTGAGAGGGAAAATCTCGGCCGGGTAGATCCAGCACACGGGACCCACGAAATGGCGAAGTTGAACACGAAGAAGGCCGAGCCGAGGCAAATGAACCAGCCACCCACCCTCGGACACCCGGCGTCGTCCACGTTGCCGTCGCAGATAGCAGTGAACAGAATGGCGGCCCACAAGTGACCGATGATCATGCCTACACCGCCGATCAACAGCATCGTGCGACGGCCGTAGGTGTCGACCCAGCGCATGGCTGGAATAGTACTGATGAAATTGACACCCGAGATGAACAGCGCCGAGTATCGACCCGAGTTGGTGATATCCTTAAAGATGAGAGCGCCATAGCTCATGATGGGGTTGATACCCGTCGCCTGCTGCAGCACCTGCAACACCATGGCGATGATCACGCGCTTGCGTACACTCGGCTCGAAGATCTCCAGCAGACCTTTGCCCTCGGCCTCCTCTTCGGCGATTTGATCGCCGATGACTTCCAGTTCGTGGCCGACGTTGTCGGTCTGGCGCAGACGTTTAAGAATCTGCTCGGCCGCTTCCTTGCCCTTGTGCTTGTAGGTCCAGCGCGGGCTTTCCGGCACGAACCAAATACCCAACAGCACCACGATCGGCGGCGCCATAGAGATGCCATTGGTCGTTCGCCAGCCGCGGTCGTGGTTGTACACGATGATGTTGACGACGTTGGCCAGGAAGAGGCCGATGACGACCGTCATCTGCATGAAGCCTGACAGCATGCCACGCAGCTCCTTGGGGGCCATCTCGGCACCGAACAACGGCAGCGAGAAGGACGAGTTGCCCACGCCAAAGCCCTGGACAATGCGCGCGATGTACATGAGCGTGTGCGCCTGCGACTTGTTGAAGCAGACCCAGCATGTGCCACCACAAAATAGTAGACCAGCACAGAAGATCGTGGCGCGGCGGCCCAGCTTGTCCGCCACGAAGCCACCGATGAAGGCACCCACGAGACAACCGAGGTTGTACGCCATGTTGTACCACACGGTGAAGGTGGTCCATTCTCCGGGGAGATCGGATGTGGAGCGGGTGCACTCTTCATACGTGAAGTTGTGCCAGCCGACGCAGTAGTCGTAGAGGAACGAGTCCATGATGAGCATGGAGGACGTGACGCCCTGATCGTAACCGAAGAACATACCGCCGAGCGCGGCGAAGACGCACACGACGATGGCATAGGTGCGTTTGCCCTCGGTGGGCGTGTCGTCGAAGTCGGGGTGTTGCGTGCTCACGATAGCGCCGCCTGCCATTGTGTTCGACTCAACAGCGGCCGCGAAGACAGCGGAGAATTGAGTGAAGGTTTAAAGAACCCAACCTTGGTGCCTGCAAAGAAGATTGAAAAGTGCGTGAACGGGACGGTCACGTGCGGCAGTGCTGCTGAGACGATCCTCGGTTCTTTGGCCTAAGACTTGGCTCAACGGCGAATTGATCAGAGCTCCCGGCAGAAGCGTGTTGTCACCAACACTGCTGGTCCAAGTGCAAGAGCGAGCTTGAAGTTGGCAGCGGGGACTTCTCCACGGTGGCTCAAGGGCGAGGGATGCAGCAGCTTCTCGCCGCTTGATTTATCCCGAGTCATCGGGTGATGCCCCTCTCCATTTTGACTTGTATCGATCTCAGATGCTGAAGTTTCGGGCTACATGTACGGCAAGTGAAAGGAAGCTATAGTCTGGCTCAGATATCGCGCGCGGTGCCACTGTATCGGTTGAAATTGCAGCGCCCGGCACAAAATGCACTGAAAGTGTGGAGTTACATGTAGTTCTCGTCGCGGGCTACCACAGTATATATACTCTCACGTTAGCCGTCGTTGCAACCTCTCGCACTATTGGGAAATGTGTACGCTTGTCCTATCTTGCTGTGGCTATTGCAAGCAAGGCGAGGCATAAATCTGCATCACAGAGCTTAACAAGATCACCGGCACATGCATCACCTCGTCGGCGTCAAGGATTCCCAGGGCGAGCAAGCGAGTCGGTCCATACACGTGATTTTAATTCGCGGGCGGCGTATATTGGATCCGAACGTGCTGCAAAATGCTCTTCTCCCCGGCGTCACCAACTTGAAGTCATCGTGGTACATACCAAAGCTCGGCTCGCTAGTAAACTACTAGTAGTAGCGAGTCGCTACTTGATTTATTTGCCTTACGTGTTAGTGTGCCGGTGGCACTACTGCCGCACGGCGCCGTCGCCGTGTCAGCCGGCAATAGGCCGCATAAGTCGCTTTCATATCCTATCCTTCACCAACAACGACAGTTTGACGTAAGCCAGTGTAGTGTAGCGAATGGCAAACCGTCATTGCTAGTTGGTGCTTACATGCTGCGCGTACTCCATTGTGCGCGTCTAGGCCTGGAACGGATTGTTTCATGCACTTACAGTTGGATATAGTGTTCGTCTATCAAGTGTATACAAGTACCATTGTACCCGGGCTGTATTTTAGAGGGGGGGGGGGTATAATTGTACCCGCGATAGCAAGCGCTCATTCACCTACTATAGTAACAAAAAACTATTGGAAAATGTATTCGTGTGTAACCAGAAAAACTTACGCATTCTCCTCACAATTTTTGACAGGCTCTACATAACAATTGCAAAAATTATCAACGCTTTTGTTGAAGAACGCGTAGCAGGAATTCGTTACGCTGTTTTCATACACTTGATTAATTAAAAAGTGCATGCCAGTTCGTCTTCCTTCCTGCAGTGAAGAATGACGAGTCGCGAAGCCGTCGAAAGTAACCACGCTACCACCGACGCAACACCACAGCTGAGGCAGTTAGATGCAGAACAAGTTCGAAAAGCGTGTACCGCTGGAAGTACCTAGAAAGTATACCGAAGTTACATGAAAGCGATTGCAAATTGGACTCGCGCTACTCAGCAGGATTCACAGGAGCAGGATGGCAGCATTTCACTTGCAGTGTTTACGGATGAGCACTTGGAGAATTATTAACTGGATGAGATGAACGGGGGCGAAGTAAAAGTTTCGACTCTGAGTGGCTACAGAAGTGCTGTGAAAGACTTGTACTGACAGAAGCGAATGGCGCTAGCAAGTGCCTACGAAGACGAAATGAAGCCATTTTCCCAAGGTCTGAAGCGTGTTGAGGGAGAAAATGATCAAGAGGGTCGTGGAAGACGCACACGATCACGTTTTCGCTATATCCTTCCTCCCCAAGTCGACGCAGATCATCTATCCCAGTTGGGTTTGTCAAAAGTGCCATTAATGGAGCCCACCAACCCGTACCAACACAAACCCGAACGTGCAGTCACTACGTTAAAGAGAATTCGGCAAGGAGTGCACGAAGCTAATCCCGCATCACGCACCGTCGCTTTCCACCACAGGAAGCGCAGCAGAAAGTAGTGTGTAGCTTGTCATTTTTCTACGTCAAAAATGGCAGCATTTCCTGTACCTTGCCGGGTCAAAGTGGCTCCCCTGCGTTGATTTGCGAGACGGTTGTAGCGGTATGCTCTTGCTATCCATCGTGAGCGACTTGCTGTGGTATCCTAGCGACGAAGTCGACCTCATGCGCCGGGGTCGCAGACAAATATAATTTGTCCAATCTCAGTACGTTACTTCAGCGTTACCATTTCAGGTTACGGAAGCATGAGCGCTTACTATCGCGGGTACAATTATACCCCCCTCTAAAATACAGCCCGGGTACAATGGTACTTGTATACACTTGGTAGACGAACACTATATCCAACTGTAAGTGCATGAAACAATCCGTTCCAGGCCTAGACGCGCACAATGGAGTACGCGCAGCATGTAAGCACCAACTAGCAATGACGGTTTGCCATTCGCTACACTACACTGGCTTACGTCAAACTGTCGTTGTTGGTGAAGGATAGGATATGAAAGCGACTTATGCGGCCTATTGCCGGCTGACACGGCGACGGCGCCGTGCGGCAGTAGTGCCACCGGCACACTAACACGTAAGGCAAATAAATCAAGTAGCGACTCGCTACTACTAGTAGTTTACTAGCGAGCCGAGCTTTGGTATGTACCACGATGACTTCAAGTTGGTGACGCCGGGGAGAAGAGCATTTTGCAGCACGTTCGGATCCAATATACGCCGCCCGCGAATTAAAATCACGTGTATGGACCGACTCGCTTGCTCGCCCTGGGAATCCTTGACGCCGACGAGGTGATGCATGTGCCGGTGATCTTGTTAAGCTCTGTGATGCAGATTTATGCCTCGCCTTGCTTGCAATAGCCACAGCAAGATAGGACAAGCGTACACATTTCCCAATAGTGCGAGAGGTTGCAACGACGGCTAACGT
>JAUMGV010000033.1:514927-601185 GCA_032432875.1 Phytophthora meadii
TATTTTCCCTAAAACTTTTGATACAAAATTAGGGGACCCAAATTTAGGGGTCGAGAGTTTCTCGATCCATTAGCAAGTCGAAGCATGGCTGCAACTTCCACGTGACTCCCTTCAACTGCTCTTGATAAAGGGGTCTCTCCCATCACGCTATTTGTTGTTGGTGAAGCGCCATTGGCGAGCAATACACGAACGACGTCGAGTCGTCCTTGTGTCGTGATTTATCTCTTTCTGATGAAGAGAAGGAACCTCCAGTGAAAGAAGAGAGGAAAGAGATTGTACCAGATCCTCCTGCAGTTGCTACCGTTCCAGTTGATCATAACCAAAGAGAAACAGCAGAGCCATTCGAGTTTGGAGCTCCAGAAGTTCAAGAGGACAATTTACGTGAGCAGGAGGTTCCCGAGAGGAAGAGATCAAGGAAGAGGAAGGCGCCAAGTCGGATCGTTCCTCCAGTTTCCAAGCGTCCAGTGAAAGACGTGGTGATTCGATTGCAGAAACGAGCAGAGATGGCTCCTAGTGGAGAAGTTGGAGTGGCAGTGTGTTCGGCTTTGGAGGCAGCAGTCGCTGTGGAAAACTCAGAAACGACAGGAGTTAATCAGCGTCTTGGGGATTTTGTATCAGCAACGGTTGAGGCTGCGAAGATGCTGGTGGGAGTGCGCAAGCAACATCCTGTACAATGTGAACGACACCTGGAAGACATGAGACTGCTTATGTCAGTGGCTATTGTGAATTTGGAGAATGGAATGACTGCTGATGTGGTCAAGAAGGCGTGGGTGATGCTCAAGACACTACAGAAACTCCATAAACTGTATCCAGTGAAGACTAAAGGTCTCCATCGGTACGTGCTCGGCTTGAAATGGATCTGTTGTTGAGAGCTTACAACTGATTGTTTTATTTTCGTGGTAGGAACTGCCAGCAGCTTTACAACACTCTGGTGAAAGAGTATGAAGTACCGGCTGATGAGATAAAAAGTTTTAAGTCAAAACTGGCGAAACTGTTCATGGAAGTTGACGAGTATCCGCTAGATGATCCCGAAACTCGCTGGTTCGACAACCAACTGACTCTGGTCAACGAACTGGTTGATGGTCGCTTCGAGAGGTGGAATCCGCGTATTGAGCCCATTCTTGGGAAAATTGTCAGCAAATTGGAGAGGATATGCACTTTTGGGCTAAGCGAGAAGTGGAATGACCGCTATTCTGCCATTTGCCTCACGTGCAGCAAGATGTCTCGATTGGCGTTCTCTTTCCAGAATAATTTTACCGTCAAACTAACTAATTGCTTAGTTCGCACCAGTTTGGAGCATGGGTTCGAAGATAACGACCGTGTGGAAAAAGATTTCAAGCACGTTACCGGTTACGATGTGGAGGTGCAGTACGCAAGTGACTCCAGTGCCAAGAAAGGAGCTTTTGACGAACTCATTGATCGGTTACGATGGATTTTCAATGCAGTGGCGATGACAAAAAAGCAGAACTTAGTGCCTCTCAATCGCCTCAAGCGCGTGAATGAATGCTTCGGGACCTTAATCCGCCTCTGTGATTACGGTAATACCCTCAACTTGGAACAGTGCCTTCACTTGGAGAAACTGTTAATCGTTCTGCGCCAAGTGATTTACATTCGGAAAGACTACGCAAGCATATCAAAACGGTACGTAATTGTGTTCAAAACGGAGAATTGGACAACAGTATAGTGACTTCATGGTGTCTTTAGGGCGGTGGAGTCGCTCATCGGCTTGTTTCCAGAGAATAAACGACCGAAATTCATGTTTCCGGACCTTTCTCAAGTCTAATGCAGCATGGGGTAAATGTACTCGAAGGCGTCCTGCCAGGCGCAGTCGTTGCCATCATTACGGATCCAGCAGATGTGCGTGATGTTGTCAACAGTGGGCAGATAGAGACCGCCACGTTTGTCCAGTGTCTGTAAGCCGAACGTGTCCGCTGTGTACTCAATCGTGTTCTTCATGTCGACGATAGTCAAGTTACTGAACTTCGTCTCGATCTCATCGACTGACGCCACCTCCGAATAGCGTCCGAAGTGCGAAGATTCCCACGGATAGACGGCGCCATCTTGGGGCGACGTGATAAAGTACGCCGACTCGAGTTTGAGGAAATTCGCCTTGCGACGGCGCTGGTCGAAGACGCACTGGTCGTTGCCGGGGAGACACGGGTTCACGTTGTTTACCACAGGGAAGAATGTGTTGGACGAAGCCCAGCTGCCAAATTGCGGAGAGCGCTGGAGGTTAAAGTACGAGTGCTGGTACTGTAATTCATTGTTCTCAAGACCGAACTGAACCACATCACGCTGCAGCTTTCCGTACGCTTGCTCTGGCGCGTACGTACTGAAGTTGAAGATATCAGGGCGTGGCAGGAAGAATTGGAGAGATTCTGTTCCTCGGGAGACGATGAGATCTGCGTCGTTGGGGCCAGGGAAGATGCCGTTTTGCACTCCAGCCAAGCTGATGTATCTCTTTACCTGGTGGTCGTCCATCTCCTCAATCACGGCACGGGAGATAGCCCCACCTTGGGAATGAGCTAGGAAGATGTAGCCGTTCTCGAACGCCGAGTTGTTGGCTACGACTTGTCGTACAGCGGTAATTGCTAGCGGAACTTGCATTGCGACAGACTCGAACGAGCAGGAAGATTCACAAAACGAGAGGGGGACGATCATGCGGCCTTCGGCTGTGAGATTGGCAGCGAAGTTGTTGACGTTTGACGCGTTCTCTGACAAACCGTGAAAGAAGATGATAGGTAGGTTGGAGACATCCGTCGTGACTGCGTTCTCGATGAAGAAAGCTACGAGGGAGAGGATGATCGAACCGAAGTTCATGACGAAGACTGGGATTTAACTTGAACGGAAGCTGGAGAATTCGCGAGTGAATTGTGGGGGCTTTGGTTGGGAGCACTGGGTTTGACGACCATAAACATTTTGATCACGCGGCAATTGCTTATGGAGTCCTTCGGATGATGAAGACCATGCAAATCTTTCATTCGAGTTTCTAAGCCTGTATCTAAGTAAGGGTGGTGACATCAAGATTCCCTAAGTCACTCCAAGAAATCGTCGATGGATATACCAGTTGTGCTGTCTCCTGCACGGAACTCTTCTCCAGCAGCTCATAGACGAAGATATTTGTGAATCGAACCCGTGCAATCTTCATCAGGATAATGGGAAGTAAATCCTGAGCACCGATTAAGAATTTCCCCTTCACGACCAGGAAGCCATTGCCATACACTGCGTCGATGGTCGCCGTCAGTCGGTTTTCTCTCACGATATAGTTGTCGTACCCTGAGATGACCCCAAAGCGCTTGCTAAGTGCTGCTCCTGTCGCAGTCTCGAAGGTCGTGAGATCCATCTGCTGCGATTCTTCCGTGTACGCGTTGGAGCGCTTAGACATTTTCTTTTCGATAATTACTGGAGTGCGGACATAGCGGACTGCTTTCCGAAGTACCACGTACGCTGCGATGAGTAGAATGGGGCTGCAAATGGCAATCACAACCGACGAGACAACGGGGCGTCGGCTCTCCTTTAGAGCGTACGCTGTCATGAGTTCCATGGGCGATAACCTGGCCAGTTCAGGACTCACACTTAACAGACCGTTGGTAGCATCGGCCACGGCGAAGGCCACAATGTTCTTCTTGAGACCTGCGACGGCTTCTGCCAGTTCTAAGCGGTATCCCCACCCAACCTCAAATACCAAGAACACGAGGATTGGATCCACTCGTTCACGAGCAAGATAGCTTAAAATGCTGGTCACGTTCAAGAAAATTGACAAGAGGTCAGCGTGGACGAGCTCCGGGCGGTAGTAGATGGCGTGCAGCCCCGTGATGGAGTCTCCGATGGAGATACACATCTTGGAGACCGTCCAGTACCCATTCATGTGGTTACAGACCATCACGATCAGCCCTCGATACAGAAGCATACTGGAAATGGTGGAGAACGCGTCCCCGACCCAGAAATTACCCATGCGCATACGTCGGTACATCACGAAAGAAAGCACGCAGAGGTTGAAGATGACACTGAGAGCAAAGATTCCGTGGATAGCATGTGTCCAAGCCCACGAATCGTGGAGAACAGCTCGACTGTGCCACATCCAGTTCTTCAGTTCGTCCAGTGGAGTACTGGATAGATCCCAGTGTGCGATCTCAATATTGGACTGTGCAGTTGGATCATTGAGATATCGTCCAAATCGTCGCCCCATACGCACGAATTTCGCGGGATCTTGGTTCCTAGGGTTTGCTAAGGTTTGCAGCTGCCAGTAGTTGTCCTCGTCAACTCCTAACAGCTCTGAGTACGCGAAATTTGGCTCTGCAACGTACGGGTAATTGAAGGCGATTGCGATGTGGTGATCAACGGTTGAAGCTCGGACGTCATTTATCGCCGAAACGAGAAGTAAAGTGGCAGGCCCCTTCTGGAACTGTTTGCTCACGTCGTAGTCCTGAACGGACAAGGATGTTGACAGCAGCATCACATCGCTAATGTTGCTCTTGCTTCGTACCAGGTAGTACACACGTGCTGAGGTCCGGTCTCCCCACGTTAGCAGTGAAAACGTGCAGTCAACCACTGGAACAACCAGCTCCAACTCCGTCACGTACGATAAATTATGTGATGCGTGCATTTGCAGTCTGGAAAAGATGAAGCGGAGGAAGTTGTTGCCGTAGATTTCGTTGTTGAACTCCGGTACTTTTGAGCAACCCGAGGAAGACTGCGTTGTGGGCGTTTCAAGGTAAAGAGACGTATTACGTGGGTTTGTGGATCCTTGAAGCACTTCTTGAACCAAAGGACTGGCCTGGATGGTTGTACTGCCAGTGTAACCAGTGATTAAGTCCGCTGTGTGTATCTGGATGGGGAGATCGTGCGACACAGAGCCGTGGAGAATGATCATTGCCGTGGAAAACGAATGCAGCGAGATCTCCACATAATAAATAGCAAGAGCGAAGACGATCAACCGGTGTATCAATCGAAGAGCGCGAGCGAACGGAGAACTTTGGGGTTGCTGCCATGCCTTCCCTGTTGAGCTAAGAGTTCGGTGGGACACACTTGCCTGTAATTTGGGTGGAGCATCAGCTGAGAAGTCGGCGAATTCTCTGTCTCCCATGGTTTCTTACCACTTGGCTAGCCCGCTCGATTCCCTGTTCAAGTCGTTGTTCTCCGAACTGGTACTGCCCTACAAAGATCACGTCCTAAAGTTGTGATTCTCATGCTCAGCAACTATTATTGTCGCTTTGCTTGATCAGCATCCGCTGTCTTGCATCCTATTTCGGCAATCTCACAAAATGGTGGTGTATTATTTTGTTAACCCTGACCACGGTAGATTATCTGCGTCGCCTCGGGTGCATCCATTTATTCAAAGCAGTGATACGCTGGTTGCGGAACCCTGGTGGGCAAGGCTCCAAGTGCTTCAGCAACAGTTCGTAGCTCTTAACTACGGCGGCTGGCCACCGACGTTCTCCTGTTCGCGGCAGAACTTTACCAAACATCAAAATACATTCGTCGAGTTGTAGTAATCGTTGATCCCCTGATGCTTCGCTCAGCTGCTTCACCTTCGCCAGAACTCCATCGATTGTTTCGGGGCTTTCTATGCCAGCAATTGTCCTAAAGTTTTGGATTTCACTGCAAAGAACAGACAAGTTAAAAGAATGAGACGAATTACGTCAAGAAATATAACAGCATACCTGGTAAGCGAAACTTTCGCGTGAAATACCGACACACCTTGCGTGTAAAGCTCAATCTGCTCAGTTAAATCCCCGTACAGTTGACGGAGAGTTGATTCTTCCGGCAAATAGTTCGCCCATTGCTTCACTGTTCTCAACGCTTTTAGTATCTCTTGCACATTTGTCGCAGCAGCACCTCGGGACATCTCTTTTTTCAATGAACTGAAGACTTGAGGGATTTGTGTGCCCCTATCACTCGGTGCCATCGCATTGGTGCGAAACACCATTAGCTCGTAGCTAAGACTCATATTGGTAGACGATTCCCTGCTGTTCGTCTTCTGTTCCCTTAGTAAAGCCAGTAAAGAAGTATTCAGCCTAAAACACACACCAACAATTAGCGTTATCGGTTCGTACCAAACAGACTGCTTGTATTACTGACCTCTCAAGCCCAGCTTTTCTTCCATCACCCGGGCTCTTGCTGATAATTACCGCCATGTCCTTGCAAAACTCATCGTATGCAGATAAGTCGTCCCCGCTTCCAGCACTCAATTTGGCCCAAAGCAACACATACTTCAAAATGGACAATTGCTCGTGCGACCCACTCATTAGTGCAATGTCCGTCAATTTAACCAACACAACAGGCAATTGCAGCCTTCTCGCGCCTACAGACGACTGCGTCATCATCCGCAGCTTTTCCAAGCAATTGTCTTTCGTCAGTTCCAGCTTGGGAGAGCTCAGTTTGCTCGCTCGCTGCTTGTTGTTCTCGTTCGACTCCACTTCCTTAGTAGGAGTTTTCGTTTGGACAACATCCTTGTTCTGACGACTTTCAGACTGTCCAGTCGATTCCGATCGAATTTTAGCAATTGTGTCCAAGAATTGGCTCTCAATACTTTTCAACTTGCCCATTTCTGGGTGTTGTGCCGCGTACGAGGATAAAATGACAGCAAACACTTGGTACGAGCCGAGATCCTGCCACATTTTACATCCCTCGACTATCCACTTGAGTAATTCGTCAATGGAATCAGAAATTGCAGTCTTCAGTGCGCCAGCTTCATCTGTCACCATCGCGTCTTTAAGGAGGAGGAGAATGCGAGGAATGATTTTCAATCTTGATCGTATTGGCATCTGCTTTCCATCCTTGATCAAGGTCGTGTAGATCGCTGCATGCTGTTGTTCTTTGCTTGGTAGTGGCTTAACAGCTCGTACAACAGGTGGATGACTCTGGATACTACCAACAGGTCCTCTACGCTGTTGTTCGGTATTGCTTGCACGGGACTCTAACTGCTTCAGTACCCAAGAAAAGTTACCAATTAACCTACAGAACACAATACACGTTGTTAGTATAGAACATGTATCTCGCAAGTGTCCGATAAGTAGACGTATTGAGCACGTACCCTTTCAATTGAGTCTTTTCCTTTGTGCTCACCATTTGGACTTCGTACGCTATCATTGACTTTAAAAATCTCTGGTATACATCCATCAAGCTTTTCTGATCGGTATTATCCCTCATAGGCCACAACACCACACTTCTCACGAAAATGACAGCATGCCCCTCTTGTAAACTCGCTTTCCCGTATTTCTCTACTAAGGCCACAATCTCCAGTAGAACCTTTCGTATGTAACCAAATCTTTCAAACGCCGACATTTTGACTAAATCTTCAATCAACCGCACGTATTCTCCACTCGTTTTCAAATTGCCCACTGTAGTTTGCTCGAAACAACCAAAACTCTTAACCGCACGGAGTAGTGTCTTCTTTTCCTCCACAGGAGGCTGCAAATTCAGGATCCGTGGAGTTCCAACACTGGTAGCATTTTCTGATGACAATTTCATTCGTTTCTGATTCTCAACCACAACTTCCCCACTTCTCTTCCTCAGCCCATCACATCCATCTCGATCTCGTCCAAGGTGCAGTCGAGCGGTAGTTACAATGGCTTTGTCCTCTGATCCAGCATTTGACTCGATATTGGAGTAACCTCTAGAAATTCCACTTCGACTGGAATCTGTGGAAAAGCTTCGTTTCCTAGTACTAATTGCTGTATTCTCCACTTGTATCACCTTTTGCAATGCCAACTCCAGCTCCAATTGCAAGGCCATCGTCCTATTCATTGTATTGAGGAGATTCTTGCTCCGTTGGGGTCTGTCCTGTCCCAATTTGTCCACTGCGTCACGCACCTCCTTCAAATGGGCCAAAGCTGCCACTGCACCATCAACTGCATCATTCACTGAAGAAATACCTTCTTGAATCACGTTATTGTAGCTGTTCTGGAGTGCGTCCACGGGGATCATCCGCACGATGCGCTCATACAGCGCATCATCGTTGTCCGGCATTGGCGAATGGTCAAAAGACTGCCTTATTTATGTTTGAATATAATACTCCTGTCCCAGGCCAGGTAAAATTGCTTGAATGTGTTACTGAGTAGGTATGTTATCGAGCATCAAAGTTTGATGCAATGAGCCCCACTGATGGGAATGACGAAGGCAACGAGGAAGAAGAAAATGTGAGGATGACAAGAGGAAGTATGCATGTCGTTTAAAATTCTACTATGCTCATTACCCTTTGGATACTGCATTTCGCTCTGCTTGGAACACTGAACTGGTCAACTATTGCAGAACTCTTTGGGACGCAACATGACAGCACGAATAGAGGACAGTACACCTTGATTTGATATGTATAGTACTCTCTCTCTCTCTCTCTCTCTCTCTCTCTCTCTCTTTGCAGAGGGATTTGGAGCGGACGTTATTGCGAACTTGATGAAGCTTCTCAATAAGTCGAACAATCCTTCAATGCACGGTCAACTCCTTGAAGTGAAGCTATTCAGTGATCAAAGAGTTGAGGAACTGTTGCCGAATGCGAACGTACCTTACTCCGTTTCGATCTGAAAAAGCAGTTCAAGAAGCCAAATGGAAACATTCCAGCAAATCAGCTTTAGTTACCGGTACAGTCTATCACGTAGAATTCAATACAACTACAAAAAGAAGTATCTGTGTCTAGTTGAGAAGCATGATTTCAAGGGACTACTTCCACGAAGTGCTTTTCAATTGGGGCAGGTAGGACTGACGAAGTGGTCAAGCCGAAACAGTATCTGAATTTGGTTTGACCATGTTGATGGCCACGGCCTTCTGGAAGAATTTGGTAAATGGTCGATACGTCCAGAGAACAAATAACAGCCTAGGTACGTGCTTTTGAAGGGGATCGAAGTATAATCTAGAGTTTCAATCTTGCCTGGTCCTGACTTCACGATGCACTTGAAGATTTCTTCTTACGATACCCCTTCCTTTTTAGACCCATCCATTTTTGCAAAGCATGTCTGCGCTGGTTCTGGGACAACGGTGGAAGTCTTTCCACACACTTCAGCAATAATTCGTAGCACTCAACCACAGCAACTGTCTGTTTGCGTTGGCTTCTTTTTGCGCGTAGTACAATTGCACCTAGCATCAAAATGCACTCGTCCAGTTGAAGTAATCTTTGTTCCTCGGAAGCTTCACCCAGTTGCTTCACTTGTACCAAAATCCCCTTGAGTACAGTGTCACTGTCATCGATGTGCTTCATACCAGCGATTGCCTTGTAGTGTTGGATTTCACTACACGTACAAGGGATTAGTCGGTTTGGAGGATGAGAAGGCTTTGCACGAGATTCCACATACCTGGTAAGAAAACCCTCGCTTTGAACATTGATGCAGGTACGATGCCCCTGTAAAGCTCAATATGCTGCACCAAATCTCCGCACAGCTCTTGGACGCTTGGATCATGGTGAACCCACTGTTTTGCTTGACGCAACCCTGTTAAGATCTCAAACGCGTTTGCTCCAGTATCTCGCGCCATATCTTTCTTTAATGAGTTGAAGATTTGTAAAATACACTTGCCTTTTTCATTCGGAGCCATTGCGTTTGCGTGGAAAACCATGAGGTCGTAGTTAAGACTCGTTTCCGTAGGTGCTTCCCTGCTTTTCGTCGCGTGATCTTTTAACAAGGCTAATATCAAGCTGTTCTGCCTAAAAGCATAGCAAAAAAATTGGTTATCGGCTCATACTAATTCACAGTTTGAAATGTCACGAACCTCGCAAGCGCAGCTCTTCTATCACGGTTCGGGATCTTGTCGAGAATTGTCGTCATGCGCTTACAGAACTGGTCGTACGCTTCCAAATCATCACCACTTCCAGCACTCAATGTGGCCCAAAGTAGCACATACTTCAAAATGGACACTTGCTCCCTGTGTTCACTCACTGTAATCATGTCCAGCAATTTCGCCAATACATCAGACAAGTATTTGTTTCGTGCATCTACAGATGACTGCGTCATCATCCGGAGCTTTTCCAAGCAGTTGGCTTTCGTAAGCTCCAGCAAAGGAGAGCTTGACTGTGGTTTAGTAGCTCTAGCAACGGGTGACTGGCTCTGAGTGATAACAGCAGATCCTTTGGGCTTGCTCAACCGGGACTCTAAAACTTTCACGGCCCAAGCAAAGGTAGTCAATAACCTACGAAACACAATTTGGGAGTTAGTAAAATAGTAACCGTAGTCAATCATACGTACAAAGCAATAAATATGTTTGAGCACGTACGATTTCAGTTCAGCCTTATCTTTTGTGCTCACCATTTGGCCTTCATATGATTCCATCGACTTAAGGAATCTTCGGTAAACGTCCACCAAGCTTTTCTGATTGGTTTTATCCCTCAAAGGCCACTTAATCACGGTTTTCACGAATATGACAGCGTGCTCCTTTTGAAGGCTCGTTCTCCCCTTTTTATCCGCCACATCCGCAACCTCGAGTAATATCTCTCGGACGTAGGGAAATCTTTCGATTGCCGACATTTCGGCTATCTTTTTCATCATTTCCAGATACTGCTCGCTCGTTTTCACTGAAATATTCTTAGCACAATCAGCGATCTCCACCGGATACGTCGACGTCTTCTTTTCCTCCACAAGTGGCTGCAAATTCAGGATCCGTGAAGTTCCAACACTGGTAGCATTTTCTGATGACAATTTCATTCGTTTCTGATTCTCAACCACAACTTCCCCACTTCTCTTCCTCAGTCCATCACATCCATCTCGATCTCGTCCAAGGTGCAGTCGAGCGGTAGTTACAATGGCTTTGTCCTCTGATCCAGCATTTGACTCGATATTGGAGTAACCTTTTGAAATTCCACTTCGACTGGAATCTGTGGAAAAGCTTCGTTTCCTAGTATTAATTGCTGTATTCTCCACTTGTATCACCGTTTGCAATGCCAACTCCAGCTCCAATTGCAAGGCCATCGTCCTATTCATTGTATTGAGGAGATTCTTGCTCCGTTGGGGTCTGTCCTGTCCCAATTTGTCCACTGCGTCACGCACCTCCTTCAAATGGGCCAAAGCTGCCACTGCACCATCAACTGCATCATTCACTGAAGAAATTCCGTCTTGAATCACGCTATTGTAGCTGTTCTGTAGTGCGTCCACGGGGATCATCCGCACGATGCGCTCATACAGCGCATCATCATTGTCCGACATTGGCGAATGGCCAATAGACTGATGCCTTATTTATGTTCGAATATAATACTCCTGTCCCAGGCCAGGTGAAATTGTCCAATAATTTCCGCTAACAAAACGAATTTAATAGTGGTAGTCAATTGTGCAGCAGCAAGTCGATTTTTTTTTTGCAGGGATGAGCAGACGCGCCATTATGACCAATCAGCACAATTTGAATTGACACCCCCCATTTGGCGCTGCAGCAGCAAGCAATTTTGTTTTGCGCAAGATCCAGAAAGAAGACTCCGTGAGGATCACCAGCGCCTTGCTAATGCTCTCGTGAAGCTCAGTCGTGCCAAGGACGCTCGAAGATCAGCCCTACAAGTTCCCCAGCGAAACTGAAGAAAGTGCCAAAGCTGAGGATCCGCTGCGCCTTGCCAGTGTCCCCGTGAAGCCCAGTCGTGACAGGACGCCTGAAGAGGCCCTACAAGTTCCTCTGTAAAGCTGAAGAGAGGACCGCAGCCTGAAGAACCTTACAATGCCGTGCTTATCAGCGAAGCAGCGGGCATCTGCTGCACTGGCACGGGAGCTGCTAAGTGATGAGGACTCCGACGAGGCTGAACTTGGTGAGTACTGGGCCGTGGAGTATGAGAGCATGCAGGAAACTCGGTACACTGCTCGACTCCTACACTACCATGGGCGGAAGGAGCGCTGGCGCAAGCTACTCTACAACCACGAGCACACTAATGACGATGCGATCTTGGACGAGGTTAAAAAAAAATATACTTGCTGCTGCAAGCCCGTCCTGCACCGATTTTGGTGCTTTTAGCGAAAAACTGTCTCAGCCAATCACAGCGCCGGATAAAATTCTGGACTTGCTGCAAAAAAAAAAAATCGACTTGCTGCTGCACAATTGACTACCACTAATAAAGCTGTGCTTTATTTTTTGCGTTGATCTTTGTCACTTTACGCTTCTTCTTCTTCTTTGCTTTAGGTTGACTGGCCGGCATTTTCACTTTGACTTTACTAGCCTTTTTCTTTGCTTTTTTTCGCTTCGGCTTACTTTGTCCAACCTGATACGTCGGTGTCTTGATGCTGGGGTCCTTCCTGTATGTAGCCAGCAGTTGGTAGTATTGATCCCGGTCTGCATGGCGTTGAAGCTTCTTAATGTGTCCTTTTAGGACCTTCACACACTTTTGAACCGTAGGATCTTCACGAGAAACCCACCCGAGCGTCACGTGGTTAACAATTGCCCTAAAAGAATCCAGCCTCCCCTTAATCTCCGTCACTGTTGAGCAGGTATCGTGTTGTTCAATCCCCTTGAGAAACTTGGCTGCACGGTCTTTAATACGCATCAGAAAATCTTGCGCTCGGAAGCTTGGGGTTTCAGCGATTAATTCGATCATCCTATCTGTTAAACTGACAAAAAAGAAGTTAGCTTTTGTAAGAATGTGTGAAAAGCTACAGCACACTTACAACACTAAGAATTCTTCTTCCATGGCCAACTGGCGGATAACATCCACAAGTAAAGCATAGAAACACAGGAGATCTGGCTCGCGAGGCGCATCTCTTGTCCACCTCGACACAATGGTCGCAGCCCGATGCACACGGTTGTTTCTTGTCCTGGTCCAAGGTACAGAGGTCTCCGCTTTGAAGGAAATGAGCAGACCAAGCAGTTGCTGTCTGTGTTCGGAAAACGGCATTTCGTCGATCAGGTGTACACGTTGCTTTAAAGTATGGCATGGATCTGTTAGGTTGTTGATTCTCGTAGCTGAAACACCAGTGCTGCTGGTAGTTTTTGTGCCTCCAGAAAACCATTTTAGCTTGGAATTGAGTTCGCTGATTAGTCTGTAATAGCACAACACACGAATGAGTATGTGCAGCAGTTAATGAAACAAAGGGCTTGTAGACAAAACAGCAACTACGATCCATACTGTACCTGTCGATTTCGACCGTTTGCTCAGAAGCTACTGGACGATCATTAACATAAGCAGTCACTGCCTCAGCGTAAGCTCGATAGAATGCGACACACTGAACTTGTTCCGTCGGGTCACCTGCCCACTTCACCACGAACTTCAGCGAGCTGATCACTTCAAACCTCTGTCTGCCATCGACATCTCCAAGCACGGAGTCCTTCAGTGCCAGCAGAATATCTGGAGTTATCAGAATCCGATCCTTTCTAGGTAGATCGTCCACCTCCTGTACAATGGGCTTTAGGTGTACAGCGGGAAGTCGAATCCGTGTGACAGCACTCTTACTATTATCCACAGCAACGACAATCGTATCCTTTACCGGCGTTAGCTCTTGTGTGGACAATGGAGTCTGCTCCTGTTGAGCCTTCATAAGCGCCTTCAGTGCTGCTTCGCTGCCACCAATTTCATCCTCCTCCTCTGACTCCAATTCAGAATCTGATGAGGAATCCAAATCCAGTTGAGCCTCGGAGTTTGACGCTGGAAGTGAGTCGCTTTCTTCTGCTTTCTGGGGTGGAACTGGAGCTTTCTCGTGCACAATTTCTGCTTTCCGTTTAAAGCCAACACTCTCAGTCTTCACACCCACTGCGATCTTTTCCACTTGTTTCGCCAATTTATCGTTCAAACCCATTGAGCTCACCATTGACGCGTTTAAACCTGCAGTTGACCCGTTGTTTTGCTCCAATTGTACGACTGCATTGCGTATCTCCACCAATTTAAGCATAGCTGCATTCACATCATCTAGTGCACTACTGACACATGTTAATTCCTCTTTTAATACTCCGTTCCAGGCCGCGTGAAGCTCACGAGGCTGAAGTTGCGCTAGGACGCGCTCGGTTAGCATCTCCATTGACGTTTACGCAGTGAAATGATTGGTCCAAACAAATTGGTGTGAGATACATAACGTACCACAAACAAGGTACAGCTTTCGACAGCCAAGAAACGAGAGTGTGTGTCAATCATGGCAATGGACACGACAACGCTCTACGAGCGCATCTTGCAGCTGATACCTGTGGACGAGCTCAGAGACAGCTACAATGTCGTACTTAGTGAAGAAATGTCACGCACAAACCGCACGGTGAATGACATTGTGGCTGCATTTGCCAAGCTGCAGGAAGTCCGTACAGCTGTGTGTCAATTGCAGCAGGAATCGATTGGAACGCCAAGTGTGAGTCTCACAAAGACGATGGATGTCACGCTGGAGATGCAGGAGAAACTTAATGAGAGAGTGGACTTGGTGGTTACTGAAATGACAAAGGTAAATCAACGTATCCATGCACAAATGTTGATGCTATTGTGACATTAGTTTTCTTACCTGTTTGACAGGCGTGTGGTAAAAGGAAAAAAAGTCAAACGTGTGGCAATGAGAGTCGAAAAAAGTTGCTGAAGACAGAGGTTAAGAGTGGAGATATCGTACAAACGACACAGGGGAAGATGAAGAGTTTGCAGGAAAGTGAAAGGAAAGAAGAAAATTCTTTGACGACTGAGCTGGACCGAAGTAGCGGTGACGAGAATGTGAAGGGAATTTCCCCCTGGGCCTCAGGGCTGGATACTACAAGCTGCCAGGAAACATTACGGAATATGACTCGGCTGTCTGCTGACGAGAGAAATAAGCACTTATCTGGTGTGCTGTCAAAACTGGCCGGATTTATGCCTTCTTATGGTGACAAGGCATCAATTTTGAAGCATGTGATCGTTTGGGCCGACCAGAGTGTTCAAAACGGAGACAATTTAGCAGTATACGATCACTTCTGCAATGATACGAGGACAATGATCGGCAAATGCCCCCAACGTTATGTAAAGATTGGGTTACAGCGGTATGTATTTCAGGCTTGCGAATTGATGGCCTTGCATGGGTACTTATAACATTGCATATATTCCAGGTTGAATAACTCGTTGAACGGTTTTCTCAACAGAAGTGAGAACGGAAGCACTGAGGGCATTGCCAGTTCTAAGCCGACTTTTCATCGCAGCTACGAACTGCTTGTCTGGAGGGTAAATGCGATGGATCTTGATGAAAGAGCCAAACATATTCCTGAGGTCTTCAAGTCGTTGGAAAATGAGATGTTCCAAGATGCCTCAAAATGGGAGAAGAAGAATGAGGCGGGTAATTTGGCCAAATCTCTGGCAATCGTGTGTCTCTGGGGTGAAAACCTCCCCAAAGAGTCATGTCTCCGCAAATTGTTTGGGGATTTGGTTGAGCACATGCAACCAATTACGGACAAGATATCAAATTTCAAGAAAAAAACTAGGATCTACAGGTACAGTATTTAGATCTCCGCGTCAATCGTTCTACTACTAATAAATTGTTTCGTAGCGAAATGATCAGCTTCCAGAAAATCGCTGGAATAACCCCTTCCGAACGCGGTCAAACTCGAGCTCAGATGCTCTTGAAGAAAGTGAAGCAGCTGAATGGTAAATCCAGAGATGCAATTGACACGTGCATTTTTCTGCTGGGAGACGTTCTTCTACACCGTGAAAGCGATTGGAAACCACTGAGTGATCCTATCGTGAAAGAGTGCTACGATCGCTTGGTAAAAATTGTGAGCTCGTCACCGAAGGACTTTTCGAAGCAGCGCACCAACATTTTGGAAAAATGGATGGGTATACGTACAACCTCGTAGTTCGGATAGAGATTTTTTTGCTTGTTCATTACATCTTTTAACAAACGCTACATGACATGAAGAGTTTTGCGTACGCCATTTAAGATTTTGGGCGGAGAACTATTCGTGTTGAACGTTTATCAGTTGCCAGCAAGAAATTCCAGACGTGTTTTTCAACGGATTACGAACTGGAGAGAGAGAAAGTTGGCCTTCTATTTTGGGTTTAATTGTGTGGTTCACCTATAGAAGCCTGATAATATCAGATTCAGAACTGAATCTGCTTTCATGTGGTCTGTACTTGGATCAAGTGGTGCTATGGAGACATCAAGTTGTGTCTGGGCGATGGTAGACCAAGGTGGCTTGGATGGTAGTACTGTTCCAGAGTTATTCCTGAAGTTGTGGATGCTGTTTATGTTGGCTGATGCAAGTTGTTTGCATGCTTGGAGTTCCTTGAGTTGGGGTTTTCCCCACTGGATTGCGAAGAACATGTTGAACATGGCTTGCAAATTTGGCCTTCCGGTCGCTGTCTTCCGAAGTGATACTGCATCCCAGCATTCTACCCGCAGCACGACTCTGTTGGGTTCTGTGATCTTGATTATTGCTTCAATTCCTTGTTGTAGAATAGTCTGTGCGTTATCTTTGAGCCCCAGTTGCGAGGTTTCACTGACGGTTCCGGCTGCATATAGTTTCCAGCGCCCAATACCATCGAGCTTGAATATCATCCAAGCTCCTGAGACCAACTTGTTCTGATCAATCTTGACGTAATATCGCACGAGCCATCTGTCAAGATCTTCCATTTCTATTCCATTCTTGATGGTTATCATGATTCCCATGCACGTTTCCAGACAGTATCCCAATACTCGTGTAGCTGACTTGCCTTGCCATGCACTCGCGATTGCTGTTACTTGATAATATCCAGCCGCCCATATAATATCTTGTACTTCTTCTGTCGAATAAATGATTCCTTCAAACACTGCTTTGTTGCGGAGTCTCCACAAGAGCACAGGGGTGACTGTTGTCCAGACCTTCCAGAGTGTTGCCATTGCAAGGTCATGCTCCTTGATCCATCTTGTTGTACATTCCTGCGCGACCGCCATAAAGTTGACTGTTATTGCCGGTGTCTGTCTGGTTGCTATGTTTACGAGGAGGGTTTCTCGCTCGTCCTGAGTGGTTTCTCGTGCCATCCATCGATCGATCCAGATTTTCCAAGAAGCTCTGGCTCTACTACATTCCCATGTGATATGATCAATAGTTTCCTCGCTGCAATTGCATTGTAGAGCTGGACAGTCTCGATACTCTGGCCACCCTGCATGATAAAGATTTACCTTCCCCAAAGCCAACCGGTAAATAGTCCAGTTCTGATAGTCGGTAAACAGCCCTTGAGCTCTCCACAGTTGCCGCGGGGTTTGAACCGAAGCTGCTTTACCCCATCGTGAAACGCTCACGAATTGCTTTATCTGTTCGATTACTGGTCCCATCTTGTACTTGGCTTTTCTCCTAAAGTGTTTGGTTCTCTGCTTTCGTAGATTGAAGCTAAGAGTCTTCGCTGCTCCTGGTTGCTGTTGGCTTCATGGGTAATCTGCAGTCTCTAGTGTTGCCTCAAACGCTATTCCCCAGTAAAATTCCCACTCCTCAATAAGAAGATAATCATGCGATTTCCTAAATTGATCATCCACCGCTTCTATCTCCCATGACATTCCACCCGGTGTTCTTCGAACAGTAAGAACTTGTTGAGTATCCCCTGCTCTGGTAGTTGTAGCTATCACCGTGTTTCGTTCTTGTCCTTTTCTCCACTTTAATTTCTCCGACAGTTGCGGTTGATTAATTGCCTTGATTTCGCTGTGATCCCGACCCCAAGCCTGCCATGGTATGCTTATCATAATATTACGACACCACTTGGTCACTTGTTTGAGGTGCGCTCCCAGTTGTTTTCCTTCTACCATAGGTACTGTGATTGTTGCTGCATATTCCCCGGCCATTATCCGCTCTGGTTCCAGCTCCACCACGATATCTGTCATTTTGGTCGATCTTATTGCTGGATATTCCTTTTCTTTTAACGGCTTCCCATTTTCATTAATTACACATCCATTGTCATGCCACAGGGAATTCAATAAAAACTCTGTTTGTGCAGCGGTCAATTTTCTTGTCGTGATATTCTGCGTTAAAAAACGAATCTTGTCGTGATCTAGCTGGTAACTTGAACTTCGCGCAGCCCCAGCACTGATAATACTTTTGATATCGTTCCGTTCTGCTTCAGATGGTACTATTCCAGCTGATTGAGCCTCCCACAATTCCACTACTCCAACCGCCTGTGAAGTTGTCACTGGTGCTCCTCGTTTTTCTCGAAGCTGTTCTTTGAGCATTTGCTGTTCTGTAGGTCTGAAGAAGCAGCCTGATGTTTCACATGTTTTACTTCTATGAACCGTCTCATGCCAGGCTACTGAATACTCGTCTTGCTCAGCTTGTATCCATCGTTCAGCCATGTTACATCTGATGGCTTGAAGCGCCGAGTGAATATCTTGTAGTCCTAGACCCCCATCGTTTCTCGGAGCGAAAACCAGAGCTGGGTTCAATTTGTGTTTCGAAGTTACTGTTGCTGTTTTCGCGTTCCAAACAAAATTTTTCTGAAGGTTTTCCAGTAGTTTCATCACTGCTTTTGAAGGCAGATACTGCTTGCCTGTGTACAAAATACTCGGAAGTGCCACTACGTTAAAGAGAAGCACGCGTTGGTTGACTGAATTACTCATAGTTGACGCGATCTTCAGCCTTTTTTGGATCGTATTTACCCGGATCTCCCAATTTTCAAGGGAAGTATCATTATTTCCCACCCAATATCCCAGCTGCCGTGTACTTGCGTTCGGATCTAGCACCGGAAACCCATTCCATTTGACTGGAGTCCCGTTGGAATTCATTCCAATCAGTATACTCTTTTCTGGTTGAACTTGTAGACCCGACATGCTCCCAAATTCCGCTAATAATTCTTTTACTTGATCCAGTTCCTCCAGCGAACTCATGAACACTGTACTATCATCCACAAATGACGAAAACTTGTGACGTACAGGCTGATTACCAGTAATTGCGATTCCTTTCAATTGTTGGTGTTGATTGATCGCTCTGCTGAGTGAATCGACCGCTAGTATGAATAGCAGTGGTGCCATTGGGCATCCCTGTCGGATTCCTGAATTTACTCCCCATTCCTTCGAGAGTTTGCCGTTAACTTGATACTGCGCTGTCGTTCCTTCATGCAGTTGGTGTATCACATTAAGGAACGTCTCCGAAAATCCATATCTTCTGAGAACTTTGATCATGTAAGCTCTATCCAACTTATCGTATGCTTTCCGTAGATCGAGGCATAGCACACCTGGGTTGCTGTTCCACGGAGTGTCCGATTTTTTTTTCACTTTGCCCCAACACTGCCCGGAGTGTTGTTATCGTTTTGTCGATGCTACGTCCTCTTACAAATCCTTGCTGACTTGAACTTATAAGCTTCGGTAGGACCTGATGCATCCGTTCTGCTAGGGTTCTGCCAAATAATTTGTACGCCGTATTCAACAGTGCTATAGGTCTATAGTCCAGAGCATCACTTGAATCTCTTTTTTTTCTCAGTGGAACCACCGTTGCTTTAAGAAAGAATTTTGGAACTCCATCTCCCCCCATGATCGCGTTGTACAGCTTTGTTAGACTTGGAGTTAACTGGTCTCCAAAATCTTTGTAAAAATCATGATTTAACCCCGTTGTCCCTGCTGTCTTATGTCTTTTCAGTTTCTGGATTGCCCCCCAAGTTTCCAGCTCAGTTATTGGTGCTACGATTGCAGCAGTCGCGTCCTTAGTAACTCTGATGTTCTCTGGTATGTTCACAACGTTGTTGAGCCGTTCATCAAGCTCCTCCACATTAGTCGTAGCATGTGATTGAGCGAAAATGTGGCTCCACTCTGAAGCCATCCTCTCCTCAATTGGATAGTTGATCTCGTAAAAGTGTCCTGCTGATGGTCGAATCTGCGAAATCGTCTGATTTCTTTGCCAGTCGGAATTACGCTTATAAAATCGTCGAATTTCTTCTGGAGATCCAATTAATCTTTGACCAAACGATCTTGAAGCACGGATTCTTGCCGATTTGGCAAGATCTTCCATTAGCTTACCTCGAGTACTGCGCGGAGTCCGTGTTTCTGCTCGCAAAGTTCGAAAATATCGATCTGTTTGCTGTCTGTCTCTCCTTCTGGTTTCTCGTAACATTTCCTGCACTTGAGCTACCAACTTGTCCCATTCCGCTACTGGATGATCACTGGATTCAAATTGGTCAAGAAGGGGGACTAGCTTAGCTTCAATCGTGTCACGAATTCGCTGTGGTCGCCCACTAAGTATCGGATAGTATGTCTTTGTGCTATTGGAACGTGATTGTGGAGTTCCCGTTGCTAGCTCAAGACGGACTTCCTGGTGATCTGAATCGTGGGCTGGGCTTAAAACATCAACCCATTGAGTTACCAGCATAGGCTCTCCTTTCACATAAAATCTATCCAGTCTACTCGCTCCATCTTTCCTCCAAAATGTGAAATGCTGCAGTGGATCATTATCTTCTTCTTCCATGTCAAGATCTCTGTTCATTTCTACCGCGTCTGTAAGCTCATGATTATCCACCAATTCCTTCAATTCCACGCTCTCACATCCAGCTGTGCTTGGTTTTCTTGCCACTACTCGGTCTTTCTTGGGCCTGAGCACACAGTTAAAATCACCTCCAATTATTACCGCTTCATGATCCTTTAGCCACAAATCGAGCTCCTTGAAAAACGCAGGTTTCTTCGCCTTATCTGAAGGAGCGTACACATTTACCACAAGCCAATTATTTACTTCAATAGCCATAATTCGGGGTGTCCATTCTTCTTCTCTCCATGGTTGTATTTTGCAGCTGAATTCAGGAGAACACATTATTCCCAATCCTGCCGACCTGGATTCCGTTGTTGTCCAATAACTGAGTGGATTCTCAGTTCGTGCTAGTTGCCAAGTGCGTTGCCACGCTTCTTGTATTTCGCTGACTTCCTGTTTTGAACGTAGTGATGTTTCCTGTACCATTATAATGTCTGGTTGTCTCCGCCCTCGTTTTCTTCTCCATCCATTGATCCATTTTCTTCTTGACTTCTTGGCGAAACCTCTCAGGTTTTGAGTGGCTATCGTCATGTCGATTTCTTTTTTCTTGTAGAATTTCTCATTTAGTGCTGGCTTATCGAAGAGCGCCGCAATATTACTCAATTCAGCGTAATAATCTCCTTCAGGTAGCTCCAGACAGTGAATTGTGTCTGTCATTTTCTACTGTTGGTTTTGGAGATTCTCCGTTGTCTCCGGTACGGTCGCTATGGTCTTCGCAAACTTCGTCTCTAGGATAGCCCAGCATCCAACCGTATCCACCCCATGTATGGCTGCGTGTAGTTCGGGATTCACTTCCAATGTTTCAAAAAGCAGATCCAGGTGCCCGATCAGGCTTTCAGGTATACTCCCCGTTGCCCCTGCTAGATTTGATAGTTCCTCCCTGTAAATAAGTGCTGCCAACACCATTCTTGACAGTTTTTGTCGCTCTGCTTCTCTACATAGCTTCAGAAGTTCGGAGTTGAGAAACTTTTGTTTCTTCATTGACCCCCAAAATGACCTCGCGTAAATATTGTAGGGATCATTCTTGCTTTTCACCTGGTCTTGGAAAGCAATCTTCCACTCCTGCAGCCACTGCTTTGATTCTATTGACCTCTCCATTGCGATCAATTGACTCATGCAAGTAACCAGGCATTCCCTACGATACGGTAGCGTCCATTCATCAAGTACTGCATCTGTCATTGTACTTAGGATGTAGTCCGGCGACTGGAATTTCTGAAGCAGGGCCATAACGTCCTCAGGCGCCGTTCGAACTACTTTTTTCCATTGCGTTATATCCATGGGCATGGTTGGAAATGGAGCTTGCGTTTGCTGCCAAGTTGTACTTAGCTCATTCCACTCCATCTTTAACACTTGTTCCTTTAGTCTGTTTGTCCCCAACGAATTGTTTTCCCCAAAAAATCGACCCGTTCCCAAGCGATTGTTTTTGGAATTTGTGCTTCTGTCCACTTGGTCACTCCGCGATGCTTCTCCTTGATCCGACGGTGTCCATTCAGACGTTTGGTTTGAGGTTTCACTAGTTTGTGAGAAAGTAAAGGTTGATGATGGCCCAGTAAAATTTAAGTGGTGATGCCAGTCGTGGATCACTGCTGGCGTAACTGCAAATTCTTGCGCCCATTTCCTCACAGTATCTGCCACCGTTAAGTTTGCTGCCCGTAATGCTGCTCGTTTCTCTGGTGCCATTCCTTCCAACCCTTGAGCCACATATGTCTGCAATACTTGGCCTCCTTCTCCTTCACGTTGGTAATTCTCGTCTTGCTCCTCCTGACTGTGATTTTGCAGCTTCTCCTCCATCAATTCGTCTTCGTCCTCAATCTGATCTTCCGTCTCCCTCTCGTTCGCTGGAGAGGTTTCTTCCTCTGGTACTTGAACGTTGGATTCTATCTCCATCTGCGATTCCTCATTTCCGTGTAGGCTATCGTAGAACCGAAGCCAGGAATAATGATCACCAGTGTATAAAAGTACAATCGGTTCAGCTTTCTTCCTGTTTTCTGGCTTACACGCTTTCTGGAGTGCAGCGACCCATCTCCTTGGTTTTCCAGCTTTCATCATCCTTTCCTTCGCAGAAAAGTATTCAATGCCGCGAACTTTCACGTCTCCTGGTTCAAAGATGTTATAACATGCCGAGTTCATTCCGTTTCTGGCATCGACAGTGAAGATTGGCCGTCGTAGAATCTTCGCCATCATTCGTAACGTCTCCGTTGATCCCCAGTAGCGTACTGGAATCCTCGTGTCTAGTTTGGACGTGGTTTTACTCTGTTCAACAATGTAGTCTTGGTATTGAGTTTTGGATTGGCTTGCAGCGAGCTTTGGCTGATTACTCGTATCGAAGACTCCTCCTCGTCTCACCAAGTCTTTCAGTAAGCGAACTCGCTCATCATGGGGGTATTCTTGCTAAAAAAAATGGTTTGTAGCTGCGACTATTCCTCGTTTGATTTTTTCAGTAAGGTTTTCCAGAGGTACCACATTATCTTGCTGGCTGAAATCTTTCGCCAACAATGCCATTGCCACCGCATAGAATTGGCAATTACCCGTCCTAGGTGTAGTTACCTGCTCAAGCCCGCAGTCTTGAAGTACTTGCAGTCCGGTTACTTCCTCATTGGGATACTTTGCCACATCTAATTGTAAACATGCATCATAGATTTCTTGTTCAGTTTTTCCTCGTTTTTCCACAATGAGTTTCTCCATAAGATCTCTCTGCTTCGTCATGGCATTGGAGCTGTTTCTGATTGCCCGATGGATTTCCTCTGTGATAGTCCTGCCTGTTTGTCTGGCCACTTGAGCTCTCTCTGCCTCTGGTTCCGAAATTTGCTTTGAGGCTTCAACTGAATCCGTTTTACTTTCTTTACCGTCGTCTTCCTCCATACGTTTGCTGTGGTTTGGTAGGTCCTTCACCGCTGAACCTTTCGACTTCCTATTGTCATTCCCAGCCATTTTCCACTCGTTATCTGGATGCGTAGTGGAAATCATCCCTAAGGAATTATTATCCTCTCGTTTCAAGATCTGCATTGTTGGCTGTTTCTCAGTTTTTTTGTTGTTTGTCTTTGTTTCTGTTTTTTCCTGTTGTTCGTTCATCCAAAGCTGCTCAAGCTCTTCCACACTTGTTATTGTCGACGGTTGGCGAGGTAAAGTTTCAATATCTTCAGCAGTCACTTTCAAGCTGAATTGGGATTTCCAGAAGTCATCTGACGCCTTGCATACTGTTCGCATGTGCCCATTAGCTCCACACGAGAAGCGTGGCGACGCAGGATTTCGGCTCACGTGATGAACCAAGATTTTGGTACCTTCCCAGTTGATGAAACGTATCCCATCGAGGAATTGAGGGCAATGGTTGCATCGGAAATATATGTCCCACGTATCTGTCTGAGGTATTTGTCCCGCTGTGGTAGGCTCTTGCCACGTATGATACACCCCTTGGAATTGTCTGTGAATGTACGCATCGATTGCTGCCTCGTCCAAAAAGCGAGATAGGTTGAGGAGTCTGACATGGTACCTGTCCCGTGGTAGTTCGTCCCTAATGCCATCTGCCCCAACTTGGCGTCCCCATACTGCTTTGGATCTGTCGGTACCGCCTGTAGCCGTCCCAGATTCTACCTCATGTGCATTTCGTAATGGAAACTTGCGATTCCTGAAATTCAACACTGTAAATTCCTTACTCCATTTGCTGGCCATTTCTCTCGTCCAAAAGGTCAAGTGGATTGCATGCTGTCCTTGGTCATAACATATCTGCTTGGCTTCCTGTAACATTGCCGTGACTTAAGCTGGATCATTACCACTGTTGTTGATCCCAAGCAAGAACTCATGCGTCAGACGCTTTCTTGTCTGGAATTGTGGGTAGATCTTGAACTCTGGATACAGCTTGAGGATCAGATCGCCTTCAACTTGCGCCTTGATGGTGTTCTGAATTTTTCGATAGGCTTGAGGATCGCATATACGTTTCAGAAAGTCTGGAAGTCTCGGGCACAAAATTGTGCCTTCCAAAATCCCTCTGATAATAGTACTTTCGATCTCGGTCGGCTTTCGGAGGTGACTAGGAAAACCGTATCGAATTTCACAGGTTTGTCGTAGTTCCTTGATTTGCTCAGGGGAGAATGCACTTTGAAGAAATCGGTAAATGGACGGCTTCCCTTCCGTCATTTCAATGTCCTCTATTCCTTCTTCCTTCTCGTGAGCTGGAAACAGCCGTTTTGACCACGGATTCGCTGCTGGGGCTGGTTTAGCTTGCACTGATTTCACAAGTACGTCTAGCGTCTCACTCAAAGAGCTTCTGGACTTGTAAATGGCTCGTGTCATCGCTTGGAGGCGTGCTCTCCATTTTCTCGCATCAGCTTGCCCTTCCTCGACGTCGATCAGGAATAGCTTAACTATGAGATCCACTTCTTCCTGTTCCAAAGCTGGGTATCTACGCCGTGCTGGAGGAAGAAATTCTTCGGGATGCTTAGCAAATACTTCTTCAAACATGATCTGCAAGTACTCCGTTTCACGTTCCGTTTCGATTGCCTGACTGAGAGTTTGGTCTCGCATTTGATCCACTAAGAATGCATGCATTTCAGTGAAGCTCAGCTCCTCCATGTCAACATCGTCAAATATTGGTGGATCTTCTTTTTCTTCAGTTTCTTCCTGTTTCTGGGTTGATTTTTTCTTCTTTGTGTTCTCTCGTTGTTTGCCCGTGGAAGTACCCGTGCTATCATCAGTCTCACCATCATCTCCACAGTTGGTTCCTCCTCCGGCTGTGGCGACTATCAGTGACTTCTTGTTTCTTGTTCGTTTCGACCTCCGACCTATCGGGAGGCACCCTTGGTACCTTTCTCCCAGGTAGATCTCCTTGGTCCTTCATGTCGTGACGTTCAATCCTCCGCTGGAAGATCTTGTTACTCCGAATAGAAGGACGTATACTTAGATCAAGTCTTTCACCCTTGGATCTTTGTCTTTCACACTCTCTTTTGTGTTGATTCACACCTCCTTCTGGAGAAGGCTCCTCCCAATCACGACCTCTCGTCGCGGCTTTCGCTGTAAAATCGGAAGTGAACGGATTACGAACTGGAGTGATTAGTCCAGACAAATTGGTGTGAAAAGCATAACGTACCACAAACAAGGTACAGCTTTCGACAGCCAAGAAACGATCAATCATGGCAATGGACACGACAACGCTCTACGAGCGCATCTTGCAGCTGATACCTGTCGACGAGCTCAGATACAGCTACAATGTCGTACTTAGTGAAGAGATATCACGCACAAACCGCACGGTGAATGACGTTGTGGCTGCATTTGCCAAGCTGCAGGAAGTCCGTAAAGCTGTGTGTCAATTGCAGCAGGAATCGATTGGAACCCGCAGTAGAAGTCTCACAGAGACGATGGACGCAACATTGGAGATGCAGAAGAAACTTAATGAGAGAGTGGACTTGGTGGTTACTGAAATGACAAAGGTAAATCAAAAAGTATCCATGCACAAATGTTGATGCTATTGTGACATAAGTTTTCTGTACCTGCTTGACAGGCGTGTGGTAAAAGGAAAACAACTGAAACGTTTGGCAATGAGAGTCGGAAGAAGTTGCTGAAGACAGAGGTCAAGAGTGGAGATATCGTACAAACTACACAGGAGAAGAAGGAGGATTTTCAGGAAAGTAAACGGGTGGAAGGCAAACCTGCGACGAATGAGGCGGGTGACAGAATTGGCGGCAATGAGGTAGCGGGAGATTCTCCATCGGTGTCGGACCGTGATATTACTGGCTTCCTGGAAACAATGCAGGATATGAATCGGTTGTCTGTGGTTGAGAGAAGCAAGCACATACCTGATTTCCTATCAAAGCTCGCGGACTTTATGCCTTCGATTCGTGAACACAAGCAAGTATCAATTATGAAGTATGTAATTGTTTGGGCCGAATTGAGCGCTGAATATGGGGGCAGTTTAGAAGCGTACGATCGCTTTTGCACGCAAATGACTGCGATGATCGACAAGTGCCCTCGACGTAACACAAAAGCTGGGTTGCAGAGGTATGTGGTACATGTGCGAATTGATGGACTTATTTAAGCTTACAACAAATTCTGTATGCATTAGGCTGAACAATGTCTTGTGCGCCTTACTCAACAAAATCAAAAACGAGACCAAAGGTTTTGCCAATACCGACTCAGATTTCCATCGTAGTTACGAATTGCTGATCTGGCGGGTAAACGCGATGGATCTGTCTGAAAGGGCCAGTTATATTCCTGAAGTTCTCAACTCGCTCAAACATGAAATATTGCGAGGTGGCTCAGCAGGCATTAAGACTTTAGCAAAGGCTTTGAGAACAGTGAGGACTTGGAGTAAAGAACTCCCCAAAGAGTCTAGTGTCCGCCAACTATTCGGTGAGATGACTGAACACATCCAGTTGCTTATGGACAAGACGTCACACCTTGAGACGAAAACTTTAATCAACAGGTACAGTATCTTGAGTTCTGGTCCATTCGTCCTACCACTGATTAATGATTTGAGTTGCAGGGAGATACAACAGTTCAAGAAAATCAGTGGGAGAACCCCCTCCGAATGCGGCCGAACTCAAGCCCAGAGACTTCTGAAGAAAGTGAAGCAATTGAATCGTGGATCCAGTACAAAGGCGGTCGACACGTGCATTTTTCTACTTGGAGACATTATTCTACTTAGTAAAAGCAAGTGGAAACCTCGACAGGATCCTATCGTGAAACAGTGCTACGATTGCTTGGTGAAGACACTGAAGGCGTCCTCACACGTAAAATGTCCAAAGCAGCGCATAGACCTCTTGGAGAGCTGGATGTAATCTCGTAGTTTGGCTAGCAGGTCAAACCATTCAATGCTAACGAACGTAAAAAAAAATCTTCAATCGGCAAGACCGTAATGAATTACGACCTGGAAATGAGCAGGCCAAACACACTGTTTCATCCGGTAATATTGAGCGAAGAGGAGGCAGTTTTGGAGCCGATTGCCTGTTATTCAAGCTCATTATCACGCTTTTAAAATGGTTCAGCTGAGCACCCGATCCTTCACAGTAGTAGTTCACTAGCTGCAATTGGTCTTCTATCTGCGGTTTTCCCTTCGAAAACAACATTGTGTCATCCGCAATAAACGCCACTGGAATGGTCAGTGAGGAATCTATCAGAACTCCCAGGCTCCTGTATGATCTCAACAGGTTTCCAAGGGGTTCTAACGAGAGTGCAAACAGATATGGAGATAATGAGTCTCCCTGCTTAACGCCTCGGGTAGGCGTAAATATGCATACAAGAATGTAGTTTGATTAAACAAAACCCTCATGCACAAGCTCATCTTACCACAGCGTTAAGCTTATTTGGTTCATCCTTGGAAGTAAGCAAGGCCAATCGGCCATGTGAGTGCAATCGAAATACCTATCAGCAATGAACCCACCCAATGTGTCATTGGTAGCCAACTTGATGGAGAAGTTTCTTCAAACCTCTCATCATAGTTCTCCTCTTGATGTTCAGTTTCGACTTTAACGCTACTGGTAGCTTCTTCTCTCTTGCGGTGACTGGGATGAACATTATCCAGCCCTCGAACAAGGATTGGCAGGTGAACTTTAGCAGCGAATTGACGTCTACCCGCGCGCGGGCGGTTTGCTTGCAACAATACTTGTAAAATTTCATCACCCTCCACGGTATCGTCAAGTTTGTCTTCAGCATCGTCAAGTTCGTCCAATAGTCGACGTTGCGCCGTTCGAAGCTCGGTCTTTAGGCGAGGGGATTCATCTTCTTCGTGGTCAAGATAGAGCCTTTCGAAGCAGAAAACAGAGCTTCTCTTACGATCAGGGGGAACTTGGTCCTTCCCGTTCAAACGCCCACGAAACAGCGCGTCCTTGTTCATCTCTGCAATTTCTTCTGCAGAGATTGATGCAAATTGCTGGACTTGGGACGAGGCTTTTGATCTTTCTCAATCAATTCCAAGTCCGAGTCGCTTAATGGACGTCAACTTCGCCTTAGACATATGGACAGCCCCCACATATCTGCATTTACCCAGCTCCACTCACTCCATTCCTCTTCTTCGCGGTATGAAGCTCACCGTGTTTGCTATTCTGCTGGTTAACGTGCTAGTTGCTGCTCAAGACCTAAATACTACTGGAGGTCAAGCTGGTAGTATGGTGTCAGACCCTAACGCCCCCACTACTACTCAACCCCCTACTACTCCCCCTCCACCCCCTGTTGTTCCTGCTGTTAACCCTGCAGCACCTAATTCTCCCGTTTTCGGCGCTCCAGCACCTCCAGCTCCGTGGACCGCTAACCTTACTCCATTGACTGGCAGCGGAAGTACTGGAAGCAGTTTGGGAAGCGCTGGAGAAATTGAAGCCCCAACGACCCGAAAGCCCAAGAGAATCACGGATTCATCTCGATCGGAGTCGACGACACCGACACCCGAAGACTCGAGTGCTTGCACGACGAGTGGCGCGTGGTTCGTGGTGGTGCTGGCCCTGGGGATCTCTACGATGCTTTGAGAAGAGAGAGAGAGACGCACGCATGAGCCCCCGCGACAAGACAAGCGCGTGGATTTTCCTAGTCAGTTCCGTAGCTTGAAGCTGTTGTAGAGCTCTGCATAATCGCCACGACGGCTAATCTCGACGCGCGATTTTCGTGTTGATCGCATTGTTGGTACATTTCTAGCTGGCTACTTTTTCCCCTATCGATATCAGGAGTTCCGTCTTGCAAAGCAACTCGGAACGGCCAAAAAAGATTAGGAACGTTTTGGAGTGCCATCCCTACAGACCGTAGTACGGTTGCCTTGCTCGACTTTGGACTAAAGTATTCATGTCCACTTTTTCAGGAGTTCTGCCGACGTTATAGATTTTGGAGAAGGTAAAGTTAGTTTTTGAAGTTTGTTGCCGACACTAATACCGCGTGAACATCTTCCCGTGCAGAATACCAACTCGAGATGTCGTGAGAGTCTTACGGTTTGCTGTGAGTCAAACTTGGCAGTCAGTTAAGCCAAGCTCAAGAGACCTTCAGCTCGAGTGTTGTGCGCTCGCGATGGATACGCCACTACGGCGAGTTTTGCTGAGCCACGAAAAATTACCAGCGAGCATCGTCTGTCGATACAGAGACCACGATGCATGTGCGTGCTGCGTGCCGCATCGTGAGTGCATGCAGTTGTGTGGACAAGCTGAACACTGTACCATCCGGCGGGCACCAAACTGCGCTCGAATGCCGAAAACCATCGCACGATTTGCGAGCACGCAGCCAGCATAGGATAGAGGGAGACAACGGGACGCCCCAAAGACTCTCGAGGCGCAGTCAAGCGTACGTGTGCACGTTGCCGCCAAACTGCCACCACGTTCGACTCAGCGAGATTTGCGGCTCCGTTCGGTGTGCCAACCGACCGTCTGACTAAAAGCGTGTCTCAATGTCCACGACGTCGACCTTGTCGAGACGCACGATGCAGGAACAACCTCCAATAAGCTCTTGCCGCAGCTCTGCGTCTTGTCTTGGCCTTCTCAACCCGACAGAAACGAGTCTTGCTACCAACTTGAAGCTAGCCGCGCTCTATTCGAAGCATCGACTCGCCTCTCCACATTTGATTTCATTATACCACACAGAAAATACCATCCGGTTGACTGATTCCAGCTGGCCAAAAGCACCGGTTTGCAACCGCACAACCATCAAGAAGAAGATGGATGCATCGATCTTGCGCGTTCGGTCGCCATGCGCCATGCGGTGCTCTAGGGCTCGAGACTCAGGCCCAAGCGGCATCTGGAAGCTGCGGCACCTCCGTCTTCCAGCTCATTTTCACTTTTACCAGCAACCTGCCAAGCAGCTTACTACTCCACCACCACCACCCCAAGTACATCATGAAGGTTTTCGGATTCCTCGCCGCTGCTCTTGTCATCGCCGTCGCTGCCGGCCAGGACGCCACCACGGCCACTTCCACCGCTTCGTCGGCTGCTACCACCTCTGCTGCCGCCTCGACCGCCGCCTCGACGGCTTCGTCGGCTGCTGCTACCCCTGCTGCCGCCACGACCGGCTCCACTGCTGGCTCGACTGTGGGCTCCACCACCGTTGGCACGACCTCGGGCTCTTCGGACGCTACCACCACCACCTCGGGCTCCAGCGGAACCACCACGACCACGTCGGGCTCGTCGGACGCCACGGCTTCGTCCACGGCTTCGTCTGAGGCTTCGGCTTCCGCTTCGGCTTCGGGCTCGTCGGGTGCCGCTTCGGTTGCTGCCGGCAGCGTCGCCGCTGTGACTGCCGCCGTCGTCACGTACTTCCTGTAGACGCCTGGAGTTGTAACGCTGCAAATGCGCAGTTCCGCTTAACGCGAACGCGGCTTGATAGAGTCAAAAGACGACAAGTTGGCGACGCGTAGCTCTACATGTTTCGAGGAGTGATTCCTCCCGTACCGATAAAAATACAAAATACTTGAAAAACAATCGGTGTTGCCACGAATGCATTGGTGTTCTTAATCTAGGATACGGTTGCCGTGTTTGTTTCGTTCCAGCACCTCGAAGTACATACATTTTTGTTTGATTGGCTTTTTCAATAATGAAAGTGGCTTATTGTCACAGATACTAAGTGTGAAGTGCACGCTGCACGCTGCGTGAAGCGTTATGCCTCGGTTGAATGCCCTTCAACCTTCAAGGAAGGCCTTACAGCGCGAAATTATCCTTTTGTTAGGCGCTATACACGCAGCGGCAGTATGAAACAATTCTACATGTATCAGCTTATATGCTCGCTTTCATCCGGCCAAATGTTGCGTATCATCTGAAATTTCCTATCCAGCCTCTTGCAGATACTTTAGCTGCCTATAACAGGTTACAAGCTAGGTTATCATCGTTCATACACGCCCAAATATTAGTCCTTCTTCCTTCCCAAAACACTAGCAAGTTACTACGTAGTAGTAGTAGTCTGTAACTTTACAATGCTCGTCTTGGAGTACCAAAAACCTCATGTGTAGCCATCCAAGCAAGCAAAGGTGACGTTGAAGCATCCCTCTGGTTTCACAAACAATTCATCACAAAGAAGGTGCACAACATCCTAAGTTGCGCAACATCCCTCTTCTACCCGCAACATATCCCCATATTAGCAACCTTATCGCAACACCCGCAACTTCTCCTCCCCATTTGACAACCATATTGGTGGTGCGGTTAAGGGATCTTCCTGCTTCAGTCCTGGAATCGCCGCCGAATCGCTCCATCTCAATGCTCTCGTCACTCGCCCGTCGTTCCCAGCCCCGCGTGGCGCCTGTAATGGCCCGCGCCAGCTCTTCGCTTATGTCCGATGTACACGGCACCACCCACGGCAAGAAACACTGGAAGAACAAGCCTCTGTTCCGTCGTGGAGGTGACAAGCGATTCCGTAATGGTCAGGAAGCAGCTGATATGTTGACGGATGAGGTAATTCGTCGTGATCCCAACCAGGTATAAAGCCCCCTCATAGCTTAAAATGTAGCTCTGTGTCTCCTCTTCCCAACGAGCTATTAACCACGTCCAACCGCCCTCTACAGGCCGAGTACGTGCAAGCTGTGCAGAACTTTGTGAATTCCGTCGTACCGGTCTTCGACCGATACCCTAAGTACGCGTGGGTTATGAAGACACTGATGGAACCGGAACGTGTCATCCAGTTCCGTGTCCCTTGGATCGATGACGAAGGCAGCAGCCGCGTGAATCGTGGCTTCCGGGTGCAATTCTCTAGTGCTCTGGGTCCGTACATGGGTGGTTTACGTTTCCACCCGGAAACGACCCATGGTATCGCTAAGTTCCTGGGTTTTGAGACCATTTTCCGCAATGCATTAGCTGGTTCGTACGGTGGCGCACATGGTGGTTCGGATTTTAACCCAATGGACAAGAGCGAGTCGGAGATCATGCGCTTCTGTCAGAGTTACATGACCGAACTGGCCAATTACATTGGTCCACATACGGATGTACCCACTTCTGGTGTTGGTGTAGGCCCTCAAGAGATCGGATACATGTTCGGACAGTACAAACGTCTGCGTCAGCTTCACCCCGGAGGTACGGAGGGCATTCTGAGTGGAGGAGCGTACCATTACCCTCAAGTCACTGGTTACGGTGTTGCTCACTTCGCTAACCGCGTGCTTGAGAGTCGTGGAGAAACGTTGAAGGGTAAACGCTGTCTGATCTCTGGTAGTGGCACTGTGGCGCTCAATGTGGCTCAGAAGCTGCTGGATCTGGGAGCGATTCCCATTGGAGTCAGTGACAACTTTGGTTACGTGATTGAAGACCAGGGATTCACTACCAAGAGCCTGGACGAGCTTAAGCGTATCAAGGAGGAGCGTAACGCGCGTCTTGGCGCTTACATCATGTCGTCTACGACTGCCAACTACCACCCGAGCGAGGAAGGACGTCTATGGGAGATCCCCTGCGACTATGCTTTTCCGTGTGCCATTCAGAACGACGTGGATGCTGATGCCGTGCGTCTTCTAGTGAAGAACGGCTGCAAGGGTATCTTCGAAGGTGCTAACTTCCCCTGCACGGATGAGGCCATCAGTCTCATTAAGCAGCACGGTCTTGCTTTTGGTCCGAACAAGGCGTCGAATGGAGGATCCTTCGCGCTGATCACGAAGAGACTCGGATCTTCGACGCAACTCTCCGACGATGAGGTGGACAAGATTGTCAAGGGTACGTTTTCCACCCGCTTGTTATTTTTTTTTTTTAGTTCTAACTGTAATTTTGTGTGTGTAGATTACATGTACAACCTTCATGACCGTGTGGCTGCCAGTGCAGAAGAGTTTAACGCTTCAGGTGACCTCCACGTCGGTGCAAACATCACGGCCTTCATGAGTGTGGCTGCTGCCATGTTCCGCCAAGGCGTTGTGTAAGAGACTCGGAAAGTTATCGAGAGAGTACTCGGAGATAGCAACAGGAAGCGAAGGAGACAGGTGAAGGCATCCGCACGCTGTAAAAATTCAGTGAGCGGGTGGAAAAGTACTCAGAAATCAACTCTCGTGAGTTTTACTATCCGTCTCTCATAGTTTTTTTGTTGAATAGTGTACCAGTACGTGTGGCAGCAGAAGAACCAGAGACTAAAGTCGTAGGTGACAGACGAAGAATTGTCAACCAAATACTATCGACATCGACGATGTGCGGCAAAGTGAAGACTACTCAAGTCCTGAATTCTCAGTCCACCCCCAAGTTTTCCGTCCAGCGAGACGTTCAGCAACCAGATGAACAGGCGCGACCAGCGTTGCGCATGAAACGACACGAGTTCTAACGGCTTTCGGACTGTTGAAGTCGCACTTTTCACCAATTGATCGACAGTCGGTTGCATCTCAATGGTACTCGTTCTCAACTCGGAAAAGTTACGCAAGTGATGAGCATGATGATTTCTCTGGGAATTCCAGGCACGTTGGCAGCGGTGCAGAATGCATCACTTGCAAAGGGATCACTTTGCTGGATACCGTTGGGTTGGTTGCCGTCCAGTCGGTCAGTTTGAAACGGAAGGAACTGCACGCCGTGTCGTCAAGCTCCTGACCCCTCAAGGCCACTCTACGAAGCGTTTTTCACCTCTGGAAGCTGCTGGGGCTGTTTCACTTGGATTCCTCCATTCTTCCACCCACTTTGGCATTTCCACGCCGAGCGCGTACACCAAACCACCCACCGTCAGTTGGAGATTTTTGAATTGTCAGTCACAATGCAGTCAACACAAATCCTACTAGCAATTTTCCTGCTGATTGGATGGAGCTACTGTGTTCAAGCTATTTCTCCTGCGTCAAGTGGTCTTTCATGCGACCGTGTGGCTCTCGGATCTCAGTCAGCGACGAAATGGAATGTTCGCTGCGTCAGTGAAGCCTCAACGATCCCATCGTCTGCGTATTTTAACCCGTCGTTGGTCAAGAACTTCATTGTGAATAGTGGATCAAGCGTTGAACCTTCGGCATCGGATCTGCACCTTTCGTCTGCTTTTTCTGAGGTCGACACGCTCATTTCTCCGTCAATCACAACGTTTTCCTTGCTATCAGCGTCCGGATTCGAGCCTGATACCCCTGTGACGATCATACCTACAGCTGTCGCCAAACTGTCAGCCCTCGAAATTTTGTAAGTATTTGCTGTACTGGGCTTTTGTCAGTTTAGTAACATTCATCTATTCTGTTCCTATCAGACATTTGGAGGGGATTCTTCTCGAGGATGGTAAACTGCACTTGGTACTTCCAACATCCATACAGAAAATGTAAGTCGCTCTTCTTGTTCACGTATCTTGATGGGATTTCTAACGATTTAGGGAAATAGTTCAATCGTAAATTGTGGATTGGGAAACCTTTCGCTAGAATTCATAGACGGTTCTTCAATTGCTGATTCTGGGATTTCCGCCATGTAAGTATTCAAACCAGCTTCGAGAATAGTACGGTTATTGACGAAGGCTCATCTTTTACTACGCAGAGACCTCCGTGAAAATGACCTTGATGCAATTCCACAATTCATTTTCGAACTACCGAGTGGAATTTCTGCAATCGACCTACGCAGCAACAATGTTGACTTATCAACTGAAACTTCAACTCACAAGAAGCTGTTAGCTGAGTGGATTGATGCTGATGTCCTTCAGCTAGATAGCTCTTCCGCTGCATCGTTGACCCCTCCAAGCCAGGAAGACAGAAACTCAATTGTGGTCACTTCGAAACCAATTCTTTCAGACAATACCTCGGATTCCAGTGCCGACCCGATTTCAGCCTCATCCGGAAGCAATGCAAACGTCGCGGCTACGAGTGAAGACGATAACATGGATGTAATCCCAGTCACAATCCTGGCTATTGTCATCCCTGCCCTGGTGGCTGTGGGGATCACGCTAGCGTTTGTTGTGAGAAAGCGTAGGCGGATGCAGGATCGTGAGACGGACGCCATTTTGGAACTTCCTCATCCTTTTGACAAGGCTACACGTGATCGATCAGAGACTTCTGGACATTTTACTGCGATCGAAAGTGAATTATCTCGAAGCCGGATGTCCAGTGGAGAGGGCCATCAAGTTGAAGACCGAGATTCCTGCGTTATTGTACCGATTTCACCTACAGAAATGGACCAAACCCACCACAGATCGTCCTCGGCACGTGCAAACTACGCGGATCTTAGATCCCCTCACAAACCGTTCAAGAAACCACCAAGCGCTAACATGAAGAGGCAAATCTCAAGACGGGAAGACAGACATTCACTTGAATTGCTCAGTACCCACAGTACTGCGAGTCCTACTGCGATTCAATACCGACTTGCAGCTCGAACTGCACTCCGAACAGCTCTGGAGAAGATATTATCACGTCCCAAGACTCCATTGACAGTGAATGCGTACCAGTATTCCTTCCACACTGGGACACAGATCGAGGAGAGTTCTCTAGCTTTCTTCATCGACTGTCGCCTCACTGGCCGAATATCGGAACATAAAGCAACTGATCCAGCTCCTCTTGGTCAACTTGTACTGAAAATTTTCATTGAAGACGACGCAGATCTCGCTGGTCGAGAGAGTTACGCGCTCTCCTGCTTGCAACATGATGAATTGACTCGAGCTTTTGCCCCTCGACTGTTTGACGACGCGTTGGAGTTCGAATTGGCAGTGGATACAGTAAAACTGAGCTGCAGCATCCTGGTTTTGGACAAACCGAGCTGTACTTCGCTTCAAACGCACTTGACAACGTCTCGAGAGCCGTTAGAGCTGCAAATCTGTCGAGTTGCGGGTGCGTTACGTGCTCTTCATGCCAGAGGACTTGTCCATGGACTTTTCCTCATTGATAGTCTTGTTGCTTGCTCCCCTGATGGTCGTTTGAAGTACTGGGGGCTTGAACACACGGCCCGAGCAGGCCACAAGAGCCCTTGTCCCGATCCAGATGTACTTACAGTATGCGAAGCGGAATGTATCGCTCCTGAGTTGGCTACGCTTGTCTTAAACGAGACCGCAAGCTCTCGGACGTCTCCGTCATTGGATATTTGGAGTCTTGGCGTACTGCTTCTCAAACTTTATGCTGCTGGTCGGCCACTGGAAGAGTTTAAGGGCTGCACTTGTCCTCTCGATGTCTTTGAACGCCTGAGCTCAACTGGAGAAGTCGCTGAATGCTTTTTCAGCCGATCTATCGCTCAATTCGTGGCCAATGATGAGATGAAGGAGCTATTGACACAGTGTTTGAACCGATCGGCAGCTTCAAGACCATCCATTGAGGCAATCTCAACACATGAGCTGTTAAAAGTTACTGAACGTGAAGTTTCTCGACCAACTACAGTGACAAGTGCAGTTGTGCCTCGAATGCTCTCAGCTATAATCGAAGAGAAGATATCCATGGACTCTTTGATCTTCAGTGAACCAGAACGTGAAGGAAGTGGCAAAGAACAACAGGTTCGGCCTTGTGAACGTGTCGCCCCGGAGCCTTTACCTCCCAGTCTGTGGCTTTTTCTACCCCCAAATGAGCTTGAAATGGAGTTGATAAACGTCGACCAGTGGGTTTCCAAGCTCAAAAAGCTCCAGCAACAATATGCGGAGGAATTGCGCTTTCCTCTTGTCTTCCT
This sequence comes from Phytophthora meadii, assembly GCA_032432875.1. Lineage (NCBI taxonomy): Eukaryota > Oomycota > Peronosporomycetes > Peronosporales > Peronosporaceae > Phytophthora > Phytophthora meadii. The sequence goes on from JAUMGV010000033.1 coordinate 551,671, forward strand.
GTGTGAATCATGTGAGTCAGATACTATTCCGTGCAGTATTTCCGCTTCGACTAAGTACGGAGCAAGTGTGCCTTCCTCATTGCTACCTCTGGTGATGCCTTTAGTACGGGAAACGATGCTGTTCCTCGAAGCTCGAACTATTTCTTCTGGTGGATTGAATGTTGGTAAAGCCAGTGGACTTTCGGGATCTCAATGGGAAGGACTTCGGGTATTTTACCGAGCGTTGGAACGGATGGAGTTAGCTACGGTGAACCCTGTAAATGAATTGGAATTAGCGCCAATGGAGAAACAATTGAAGACTCGAGATCAAGTTAAAGCGCAAGAGGTTCTGGATCAACTCATTGGACTCATTTTCTGTGAGGAAAAACGTGAATACGTCCGGAATCTGTTGAACGCATTAGTAAGTGACGAAGATTTAATGTCTCGAGCTGAACGAAGCAGTTGGGCATCTTTGCGACGTTGTGATGTCAGTATTGAACGATCCTCATCGTTAAGCCGTACACGGTGGCTCTGCAGTCATCACGCACCAGAGGACAGTGTATAATGTAAGAGATGCTTATTACAAAAAAAAAAAAAACAATCACAACGTTCCTATAATTAATATTATCGTTTTCAGTAAAATATTTTCTTGGTCTTTCGACCTGGCGGATAATACTCGTCGGGAGTTTCACACAGACCAGACCTTTCATAACTAAAACGGACCCTTCTAGGCAAGTAACTCTCTAATTCTTCTACTCTGTAGTAATGTTGGAGGTGAAGGACGAAGATTTCATACCTTCTGACCCTCAAGATACTCAAGTGGATCAAGTTGACGCTATCGTAGCGGAAACGGATGATGTCACAAGCCATAAGCGACGGTCTAACACAAAACAAGATTCAGAAGTAATTTCCAGCCAAAATTTCCATCCTTCCAGAGTGTCAGGGCTTTTTCCAAGACTTTCTGGATCAGAGCCTCGCCCCTCTATTGTGAATGTTGTTGCAGCTGAAGTTGCCACTTTCCACGACGTCTTTGGGTATCTGGGAGTTCCAATGGTTATTGTTTTCCTACTTTCGGCCGCTTGGACGTTCGTTTTAGCTGCAATTCAAGCGAATGCGGATGCAATGGCCAATTACATCATGAACACGACACATTTCGATAATGGCGAGTTCTGGTTACTCCCCAAACCTGAGCCTGCGATTATTATCTCTTCTGTTGTGCTGTTAACACTTTTCGGAATTGGATACACGGCGTTGGCAGTCACAATGCTGTTTTTTTATCGCGCTAAAATCCACACTGATGATAAGCAAGCAACGGATACTCACCCTAGTGGATCTATATCAACTACTGGCACGGAGATAAATACACCAAAGAACGCATTCCAACGGGTTATACTCTGGTTTCGAGAACTACCAATTGACATTCGGCAACACTACTTCGTAAGTTACTTATTCATATTTTATCTGTATATCGCTAATATTTAGCTAAACCATCTGCAGACTGCGGCGCTGGATCTACCCAAGCTTATATTTCAAAGTGTCACACTTTATACCTACCTACTGGATGGCTTTCCTACTGCGATTATTTACTATTACACGATCCTTTTGTTTTTGAATTGGCTCGTAGCTTGCTATCGGAGTCAATATTACGTGAATGACCCAGACCTGATCATTGCTCGCCTCTATTACACGTACGTAATTTTTCTTACAATTGGCCTACAATTTTATCTAACAATCGTTTTAGCTTTGATCTATTCTTCGCAGTATTTGCCCCCCTTGTGGTCCTTTTCTACTTCATCAACACGTTCCAGTTCGATCGTGCTGAGTTCCGCACGAGAATGGAAACTCTCAGTCCCAGTACGTTCGATAACGTGGCTCGAGTCTTTGGCGATCCGTCTCAAATCTCCAGTTTCTGCAGTGCCTTCCACTACTTGCAGTTTTCCTCAGGATCCACACTCTTCTACAAGTCCGCTTTGAACGTTTTATCACTGTACAAATGGCGTAAAATCATCCTGATACTGATCCGCAACCACCACGAACGACAAGCCGAGCGCAGACTGAAGGCTCTAGTTGGACCCATTTCAGACAGAGAATCCCGCTCGCAGAGTTTTAAACACGCAATCTCCAAGACGTTCTCAAGCGCGAAGTTAAAGCCTCGATTCGGCCGGCATTTCATTCCGAAGCTGCTGCTTTCTCTAGTTTTTCTCGTCTGGGGAGTTTTCGTGCTGGTTTTCTCTATCGGATCTGTAGTTTCCACTCAAAAGGTGTGTGATAACTATTCCAAGTGTGTCGTTCAGAGTTTTCAGTGGAATTTCGGTTGTAAACACTGCACATGCCTAGTTTTTGCTGATCGACAAAGCAAACCGACGACGTATGCTGAATGGACAGATCCGGAAGATACAACCACTAATCTTGCACAACTTGCCATGGCAGGGGAATTACGAATCGTTCAGATAATTAACCGAGCAGTTCCAGAATTACCGGAGGAGTTGAAAGCGTGCGTTAAATTGCAGCAGCTTATTCTCATTTACACAAAGATGGAAACAATTCCAGAGTGGCTGTCCGAGTTTTCCCACCTCGAATACATGTACGTAGGTAAAAGATGTTGTTTATACGTGGCTAATACTGATTTTTTTTTATGGTTTTAGGCATTATGAAGGAGATTTTACGAGCAGGAGATTGAAAACCATAGCGGACGGAGTCTTCGATAATATGGGAAACCTTGTCTTCCTGCACTTGGGAACCCTCCCGGATGTAGAAGTTCTACCCTCGCTGGCATCTCTGAAGAAGTTACGATATTTAACCCTTGCGGTGTTGGATTCTCTAAAGGAGATACCAAGTTTCGAAGGTCTCACGTCCGTTAGCGATTTGAGTATTGTTCACGCTCCTCGAGCCTCTCGTTTGCCGTCTTTGAAGCCTTTAACCAGTCTAGACTCGCTGGTTATCCGACCTAGAAGTGCTATTTGTTGTAATGGATTCATTTCGGGCACGTGCAACATGACGGAGCCGCAGTGCTTACCGATTTCCGGAGAAAAATACCCTTTATCATGTACGGATGAGCGCATTTCGTCGACGGACAAAACAATCGTTGAATCGTTCAGTAGCACTGCGATATGCCCGCCATCAATCCCTTTGGACAGAGAGAAGACCGCTCCAAGCAAATATTCGACGGATGAACTGTGTAGTGGTACGTTGTACAAGGAATGCGAGCTCAATGGCGTCCAAGGGATTTGCTATAACACTCGTATGATGGTAATTAATTGTGAGACGACGTCCGGGTATATCGATATGAGAAAGCTCCAGATTCAACGCCGTGTTGGAGATCCATGCGATTCTCAAGTGGAAGCTTGGCTGGGATGTTCCAAAACGTAAGCGTGCTACGGTTTAGAATAACTGGTAACCAACATTATTGAAAAATTGGCTAGCTCAATTGGAAATTGACCTGGTTGGAGCTTGATGAAGTATTCAACAACAATGTTTCCAACTAGGAATGCCCGGAGGTGCCCGATAGGGAAGAACACGTTTACAGATCTGTAAACCTAGGTAAGCTAATTGGAAACGGCAAGATTACTGTCTTCCACAGTTCCTTCATAGCTTTTCTCGTGCGCTTCTCGGCTTTACTTGTGTCCAGCCGCAACAAGCATACATGTTTAGCTACCCATTCATCGCGTTGGACATTCTACTGATAAACGTTTGTGTGGTCATGTGGCGTTGCTTTTGCATGCTCATTGGTTTGATTCATTTTTTGAATGTGATACGATGCAAAATTTGAGAAGTGAAATCGAGTTGTGAATTGTTGTCAGGGTTGTTTAAAGCAAAGCTTCTGGGTTGATTAAACCTACAGTAATCCTTTGGCGCTAAGGTACTTCGAGTAAGCACTCAAGAGCGGAGCTTGTTGTTCCAGTGGCAGGTCACTAATCAAATTGCCAAATGCACGACCACTCATTCCCGATTCGAAACCGGGGAGGTGCTTCGAAATAAGGTATCCGCACTTGTCGAAGATCAGTTTGAGCTTGTCATCATCCAGATTTTTGATAATCAGACCAACCTCATTGGACGACTTCCCCATGAACTTTGCTGCTAACTTCGTAAGCTGATAAGTATCCCCGATCCCTCTCTCTTCTTCCACACTGTCGTCATCGCTTTCATCTTCTTCAGTGTCGTCATTGCTCACGTCTTCTTCGTTGTCGGTAACATCGTCCTTACGCAGCCTCAGAGATCGGTGGTTGTTGATTTCAACCTGGTGTATCGCGGAAACGAGAAACACACAAGATGGGGGAGCTGGCGGAGCTCCCAGGAAGGTTGCCTTGGTGTATTGCAAGTAAATAGCAAAGTGACAGGAATACTCTACTTCCTACAGTATTCTACGAGTGCGCCCTTGGTCCATTTGGTTGGACACGACGCGTGTCAACACGAATGTCGTTATGCAATCACCATTGTCGAAATGCTAATCGATGTCAACACTATTCGCGTTATCATCTTCCTGCAAGTGTAGCTGGTGCTGGCTGTATGGATGCATGCATGCCTTGGCTGCACTACACTGCCCCTCCAAGCCTAGTCCAGTTATACTTGAGGTAAAGCACAACTACTGAAATTGTTGGATTTATGTACCCGGTTGTAGTGAGTGATGATTATGTATCCATGTGCCCGACTATGTAACAAGTGTTACAGGTGCAACGTGTTGAAAAAAGTTGATTATACCGAATTGTTTTGGCTTCAATATGGCATGGATTGATCTCTAACTTTGGACATTATATTAAATCAATGTCTACTACATGGTAGTATGTGCGCTTTGGGCAATTAGAGAACAAGTTGAATTTTGAAAAAACTACTGAAGCTTTTTTATTGGTTTTTTCACTGGAGATCCTTCCAGTACTTGCGCAGCTTAGCATCTTGCTTAGCAACGTATCGCCCTAGTAGAACACCGACTTCTGTAGCTAGAGAAGTCAGAGGTTCCCACGAATCTTCTACAGACTCTAGGCCTTTCCAGCCAACTAGAACTTCGTAGTCTTTGATTGAGACGTTCCATCGATGCTGTTTGAGCTCATCGATAGCCAATATGATCCCTTGGGAAGCCACATGCTCTAGGATTTCCTCAGTAACATCTAGCTGACTGTCAGCATAGAACTTTAAACGTGATCCATGTACGTCAAACTCGTCTCCTGTCACTAACTGACGGATTCTAAAGGAGTGAGAGTCTGACCTGACCACTTTGTAGGGACCTTGCCATGTGACGAGGAGCTTGTTGCTCTTTTTCTCATCTACACGTGAGCGTAGGACGTAGTCACCTACGTCAAAGTTGACTACGTTCTCCCCCCGTTCCTTTTTTTTTGTTGAGGAGGCGTTGCTTGACACGTTGGTCCGCAATAGGCATGTGCATTGCACACAAACTCCTACGCAACTCAGCTAGGTGCTTGTCAATCGCTGCCGAGTTGGTCGGCAGCGTGACAAGTTTTTTGGTGTCGGGGTGGTAGAACTGTGCTAGAGGTGGCGGGCATGGTAGCCCCGTAAATAGTTCCACCGGTGCTCGGTTGCCGAGCGAGGGTAGCGCCGTGTGGTTCAAACTCGCTTGAACCAAAGGCACGAGGTAGCTCCAGTCTTTTTGTACTCCAGTGTCATAACCCGCAACACTTGAAGGATGTCGCGGTTAACCCGTTCCACAGACCCGTTGATCCATGGGCTGTAGGCTAGCGTGAAGTTTTGCTGGCTCTTGAGTCTTTTTGAGAGCTCTGAGACGACCTCGTTCTTAAAATGGCTGCCATTGTCACTTACCCACACTGGTGGGGCTCCAAATCGGCTGTGCCAGTCGAGTATGGCTGCGGTAGCAACGGCACTGTCCGCTGCGTCACACACTACGAGCTCGCAGAAATGAGTTGCATGGTCTTTCAGCACCAGTAGGTACTTACTTTCACCAAAGGTCGAGCCTAGCGAAAGGAAATCCCAGTGTAGGGCCCCATTTCTCTCATTGCACTCAATTGTTTCGCTCCACGGCCGGCGGATCATCCTGCCACCTTTCACGTGAGGGCACAGCAGACAGGATGACACGAATGAATGGACAACGCCCCGGAGTTCGGGGATGTGGAAAACCCGCCGTAGGTGATTCACCATGGCCTGCTCGCCGCGGTGGCCTTGGGCCCCGCAATGGGCGATGATACAGAGCCTCTGGATCAGCGCTGCGCACGCACGGGGAATCCAGATGCGTTTGGCCACACGTAGTACGCCGTCGGAACCTTTGGTCGCTGTTTGTGGAGCGGTGAGAGGTTGCTGCGCCGTAGCTATCTCCTCTAATGACGGCCAAAGAAAACCGTCTTCGTCTAAGGGTCGCAAAACTTTCTTCGGAGTGGCCTTGGTCGCAGTGGCTTTTTTCTTCCGTCGCTTTTGAGTAAATCGCTTCAACTTGACCGTAGTAACAGGCTGGCCAGCCCACCGCGACAGCATGTCTGCCCACACGTTGGATTCGCCGTCCACATGTTCGATCATGTATCGGTAGCTCATCAGTTTTAGGGCCCAGCGTAGAAGTTTCCCCCGGATATGCTTCTTGATGGACACATCGGGCGCGAAGACGTGGATGAGATTCCTGTGATCACAGAATAGCCTGAAAGGACGTGCACGTAGCAACAGGTAATCCAGCTTTTCACAGGCCACCACGATGGGATAAGCCTCTTTCTCGATCACTGTCCAGTTCAGTTGAGCTCCACGGAATGTCCCGCTCACACAGGTCAACAACTTGTGCTGCTGCCTTGTAATAGGCGTTTTCGAGTCATAGTTTGTTACCTGGGTAACGATCACTGCAAACCCAGTGTCGGATGCATCCGAGAAAACACACGTGAGGGCTGCATCGTCTGGAAGCGCTAGGGTGGCTGTAGTTGCTAGTAGGTTCTTGATGCCGTCGTAAACAGTCTTCTCTGTCTCGTTCAAGTCGATCGTAATGCCTGCTGCCACGCGCTTTGTGCGCTTGCTATTAGCGAGGGCAGTATCTAGTCGCTGCTGCAGTGCGTCTACAGCACGCGCGTAGTCCGGTATAGATTCGCGCATCCAATTCGCAGCACAAAGGAACTGCTGCAGTTCCCCAGCCGTCGTTGGATATGGCATTGAGCGTAAGACATCGATTCTCTCAGGGTCATGTGAAATTCCTTCACTGCTGATGATTCGGCCACACCATTTTACCGTTTGTTGGTAAAGACTGCTTTTTTTCGCACTCAATTTGAGCCCTGAGGCTGCCACTAGGTCGAAGAACTCCTCCAGTTTGGCTAGATAGGTCTGCATATCATCTGCAAATAAGAGGATGTCATCGATCCAAATGACAATGAAACGGTACAAAAGCGAATCAAAGCATTTCTCCATCGTCTGCTGGAAGTGCACGGCAGCGTCACAGCATCCTTGCGGAACACGACGAGGAGTGTAGATTTTAGCGTCCGTGATGTAGGACATTAGCTCCTGACTTAGCTCATCTAATGGCAATTGCCAGAAACCTTTGAGCAAGTCAAACAGCCCATAGTGCTGTTTGCCTCGCGTATACTCAAGCAGAGACGCCATGTGTGGCATCGTACTGATGAGGGCTTCAATTACGTCGTTGACGAGACGATAGTCGCAAGTATGCCTGTACTCATCGTCCGTCGTACCATGCTTGCGCACCGGTAGTACGGGGCTTGCTCAACGGCTATTCGGGTTCTCAAACACCCAGCCGAGTCCAACAAGCTTGGAGTTGAACTCATGCAGAAACCTGCACACGGCTGGTGGATAGCGCCGGGGCTTGCTCTTCACAGCACTAGCACCGTCCTTGAGGCGAATTTTTAAAGGAGGAACGTTCGCTGGAGGGTCATCGCCAAGGTTCAATCTCCAGATGTCGTGTTTGAACACGACGCCGCGGAGTTGAGACTCTAATTCGAGAGGGAACCCATGTTTGATCGCCATGACTACCAATTTGTCGAGGGCTGACTTGAGCTCATCGCTAGTCGCTGGTATAGCAGGTCCAAACAGTTCGTCATCTGCATCCTCAAATTCGCCCTCAAACTCTTCAGTACGCGCTGCTAGCTGTTCCAGCTGCCGGTCGATGTTAATTCCGAGGGTGTTTAGAACATCCTGCCCCAGAATGAGATCTGGTTCATTGTTTTCCATCACTAGGCACTCGACAGGATCATGGGTAGTCACTGGACCCGCTGCGGTATTTAGCATCAACTTTAATTGCACAGAATCCGAGCAGGTGATTTTGTGCTCTCCAACGGCTTCGTTTACGACAGGGACCGCTAAAGTTGACACCACGACCGAACTATCAAACTTCTTCAGCTCTTCGACGTGATGCCTACTCAGAACGGTCCTATCGGCACCGGTATCAGCACAATAGGACACTGTCAACGCACCATTCAAAACAACAGTCTTGTCTTCGGCAGGCATACACTCACGCAGACGTTTGAGCCGCGCAGCTTGCTTTTTGCCTCCGTCGTTCCGTTGCGCACGCAGCTTTCGGCGAATGTCCGCCTTTTGCTCATCTGTTGCCTTCCCGCACTCGGAAAGCCAATGCATGCCCTCACAGTGGGGGCATGGTGATGGAGGAACCTTGGGTCGCTCTAAGGTAGCTTTCGTAGTGGGTTTTGGGACGGCCTTAGTAGCTTCACTGACAACGCGCTGTTTCTTAGGCGCTGCAGGGTTAACCCCACGTCCAGGTTGACGCCCCGTATCGCCACCTCGGTCACGCTTAGACCTCTTCAGGCTTTGAAAAGCTTTCTCTTGATCTAGAGCCTTTTGTAGGATCAGATCATGGAGAACAACCTCGTCTTCCTTTGCTTTGCGCAATTGGAAGCGGATTGTTCTCTCTACTTCATCGCGGAGCGCTTGGGGCTCCAAAGATGCGATCAAGATGCGGCACAACTGTTGTCGCCCATCTGAACCAGTGAAGAATTGGTGCCATCCATGTTCCTCAATGATGTCATGGCACTTCTTGAAGTACTGGATAACTCGTTCACTAACGTCAGTTTCTGACAAGTCCATGTGAAGTTGCTCCCGCATCTCCACATCGATGTCGGGGACGTCGTTGTTTTTCACGCTGGCAACGATTTTGTCAACTTCGGCCAAAATGTGGCTGTCAGTGACATCTTCAATGGACATTTTCCAGCGGAGCATGCACCACATGCGAAGAAGTCCTTGATCGAAAGTGCTTTTTACAGGCACAATCACATCGCCGGCGTTATCCTTGGCTCGGCTCCGTATAGTTTCTTCGTATTCACGACGATCACGACGCCACTTCACGAGCGCCGCATGCGAGGTGCTGGTTAGGCGAGGCGCGAGCGTCGGAGTGAAAATTGGGGTTGAAACGCGTTCATCATCGGCTTCTGGCGCGGATGTGTTGCTTGCTCGGGTCTTGGTCATGTTCGTGTCTCGGCGGTTAGACCGCTAAAGAATTCTTTGTGGTGTATCGCGGAAACGAGAAACACACAAGATGGGGGAGCTGGCGGAGCTCCCAGGAAGGTTGCCTTGGTGTATTGCAAGTAAATAGCAAAGTGACAGGAATACTCTACTTCCTACAGTATTCTACGAGTGCGCCCTTGGTCCATTTGGTTGGACACGACGCGTGTCAACACGAATGTCGTTATGCAATCACCATTGTCGAAATGCTAATCGATGTCAACACTATTCGCGTTATCATCTTCCTGCAAGTGTAGCTGGTGCTGGCTGTATGGATGCATGCATGCCTTGGCTGCACTCACAACCACAAATGCTGGATTCCCCACAGCAAGCTTGGCAACAGTGGTGTCAGTAGCTACAACGGAAGTGTCGATAAATCCGACGAGCGTGGCTACTGCCACGAGCAGAAAGCAATTCACACGCAGGGTGGGTGTCTTAAGTGGGTCTTGGCGAGGTTTGATTCTTGTGTGAAAAAAAACGAGGAATGGTTCACATGCATGTACTCGAACTTTCATTATGCTTGCAGCAACTGAAAAATGTTGACGCTGGCGGGTCTGTTGATGCAGCATGACCTATCTCATCCGCACAACATTATGAAACACTTTGTGAAGACAACTGTTTTAAATCACTCTCTAATTCAATGAAGCCGTCACTGGTGGAGGTCGTCTCGCTGCACAGTATTCCAGGTAATCGCTAATACCCTTTTCGTTCCTTCTACCCTCACAAACATTTATAACTAGCAAGAGCCTGCTTAACACTTCGAAACTTTGCTGTGGCTCGATCAATTCCACATATATGGTAGAATATATCGGCGGATTTCCAGGTTGCACCTGCAAGGCTCACAACCAACGCCACTGGGCGAAGGACGCATCAAGCTCAGGTAGGTGCAGCATGACCCATATCCGTCAGCTTGGCATGAATAAACAAGTCAACAGCCCTAAACTTTCCGTTAAGCATATAGCTAGCAAGAAACTGTTTAACGTTCCGTAACTTGGTCCCCTCAACACATGTACTTCGTACCCTCTGAAGGAGCTTGGATGCCCTCAAGCTCTTGTTCAGAAGACATTATCGGAGTATTTATCGCTGCAACGCTGTCTTCTCCCGGTTGTCCATGATGTGATGCTCCGAATGATTTTTGGAGATCTCATACTTTGCTCACGGCTATACTTCTTAAAAAGGCTAAGATTCTCCTCGTTCTTTGACGAGTTCATACTGCAATTGTTTTTCACGCAACGTGAAGACTCCGAAATGATATACACTTTCGTGAAACGCGAGATGAGAGACCGAGCACACAAGCACATTGTCGGTTCATTTACTCTCATGCAGCTGAGATTGGTCCGTAGTCGTCGACATACTTCGACAACTTGGTTTGGAACCGACGACTGTTGAAATTTTACCTCCTCCTGTACATCGAATTTGGATTCCTTATACATAATGGCGAATTTGTTGAAGTGATTTCCAGTTTTGATATCATAGGTTTTAGTTAGCAAAACGAGAAGTCTGGTAACTAGCTAATCAACTCAGTTTCCTTCCCTGATGCATCATACATCCATCACACAGACCTTAAAAGATTCTCTGATGCCGCTGCGCGTCAAGCGATCAAATTGACAAGTTAACCACTGTAGCGGGTTGAATACGGAGACGGCGTTGAACGGCGAACCTAAGGACAGCGAACCTAAGGACGACGAGGAGAATGTGTCGACCGGAGAGCGCGTGGTTGAAGGACGGCACCAGCACAGCGCAGACGTGGAGGTCCAGCGGGACTAGGGACGGCGAATGAGCGTCGAGCGCAGCGCGCTGCTGAGTTGTTGATTGGGCGTGGATGTCCGCGGAGAGAGTGCTCGACGGAGACTGAGTGGTGGAAGTGGCACGGCGCGAGGGACTCACGACGAGAGCTGCTGCACGAGGGAGCGGTTTTGGCGATGAGGAGGAGCGTCTGGGACGACGACAGACCGAAGGACAGTTGAAAATTCGCCACAGAGGGCGCAAGTGGGAAAGTCGCCAGGAGAGTGGCAGTGGTAAGGCTGAGGGCGTAGTTTTGAATTCGCCACTGGGGCGGAGTGGGGAGTTGGCCGGATAGCGGTACCGGCGAACCAGACGACGAGTTCGAAGAGGGACAAACTTCCAAGCAGGCAGTGACGGGGACGAAGCTTGGGCGGGCGACGACTGGGCTGGCAACGACGTGTCGGGCGGCAGCAGCAGGATACTTGCCACGAGGGTGAGGACTTGCTGGTCGTGTGAATTCGACCGAACACGAAGTGGGCGCTGGAACTTGCTGGCGGGCACAAGACTGAGGAACCGGAGCTACTGTAAGGACCGGGAAACGAACGAAAGACGGGGTAGTGTGTAGATTGAGAGAGGTTAATAAATAGGATCCACCGTACCGTTTTACGGAGGATCCGGCGCAGTACCAAGTGGGTGCTGTTGGCCAGTGGACGAGTTGTGAACGAGTGGACGCCTGTTCGTCGCTCTAGGACGGCAGCGGGCTATACGACACGCCTAACTAGCCGGGCGAGATAAGAGGCTACGCTACATGGTGGTCATACAGGGGCGTAGGTTGAGACAACGAGGCGTAGCACGTACGAAGACGATGACGATGACGACGACTGCGACTGCTAAGCGGGCAACAAGGACAAAGCGGCCCAAAGCGAAGTCGAGTGTCGAGCGAGAGAAGAAGAACGAGGACAGCGAGACCGGCGACGACACGTACGAGGGCGAAGGGGAGCACTCGACCCCTGAAGCTGCGCACATGGTACTCAGGAGTCAGGCGACGGGATCCAATACCCCGCCGAGACGTGATGTGGCAGGCGAGGGTTATGCGGCACTCGGTGAAACCTTGGCACTGGCGGGACAAGTTGTTGCTCGTTTCCAAGCGCGTGATGCAGAGGAACAGGTACTTCCTGACGAAGATGAAGCGTCGGGTGTACGGGAACTTGGTGACGGGGGTGAAGACCAACCGGACCAACAAGTGAGAATTGACAGCGAGGGCCCGAGTTTAGAAGCGGTGACTGCACTGCTGCGAGAACTGGAAACCCACGTAGCGGAGCTGAAGGCTGGGCGAGCGGGACCACCACCACGAGAACGAGATGAACGAGAACCGGCCCTACAGCAGCACGGCGATGGAGGAGACACCGTTCCTGTAGATGTGCTACTGGGACAGGACGATGCGAACGAAGACCGTAGAGCTGGTCGGCAACGCCAAAACGGAGACGGTCGACGCGGACGCAGACCCCGGCACCGAGACGAACGACGCTCAGCTGGACGTGAACGACGACGACGTGATGAAGATGCACGACGCGAACGACGGCGTAGCCGGGAACGCCATGAACGACGAGGAGAGCGGCGACAAATTCGTGCAGAAGGAGACCCACCTGACGACGGAGAGAGTTCGGGAGACTCAAACGACGACGAGCGCCGACGGGGACCAGCCAGACGCGGCGACGGCAGTGATGATAGCGGCAGCTCTGGTGGTAGCTCCGGCGACAGCAGCCCCAGTGAAAGCAGCAACGAAGACAGCGATAGTGACGCGAGTCGAGAAGCACGAGGACGACGCAACCACCGTCAACGCGGACCGCGGCGAGACCGACACGAACGGCGAGATCGGCAGGAACGGCGAGAACGACGTGAACGGCGAGATAGACGAAGACGACGTGAACGGCGTGAAAGCGAGGAACGTGACGAGCGGCGAAGGCGAACGGGTCGGCGCAACATCAGGGACCTGGAACTGCCCACGTTTACACCATCCGCGAGAGTGTCAGTAACGACGTGGATCGATCGGGTAGATCTCGCGTTACAGGGAGCACGTGAATCCGGGCGAGGCGAATGGTCGGATAGAGCGTTGTATTTTATCCTGGGGAACAAACTACTCGAGAATGCGGCACGTTGGTGGGTGAATGCAGACCGCAGGCTCACGAGAGAACAGCGTACCTGGACGAATTTGAAGCGCAGTTTGCTGAGAAGATACGCGCCACCACAGGATCTCGCCGAGGCAGAATGGAGAGTGAACTCGAGGGCGATGATGGCAGGAGAGACGTACGCAGATTTTGCAGCTGGTTTGCGAGATGCAGCAGACCGGAACGCGGTCGAAGAGCGGGTGTTCCTGGCGCAATTCTACAGGAATCTGGATCGGACGACGAGACAACTGGTGAAGCAGCCGCCGGCTCCGCAGACGCTCGAGGAAGCTGTGGATAAGGCAACGGAGCTGAGTGACCCCATGGACAACGTAGCGAGAGGAATGCGAGCCATCGGACAACCTTTTCCTCCAGCGCCGGGTGCTCAGTTGATGCAAGTGAATGGACCGAATGGGACGACAGTGTTGATACCTGGTGTCGGTGGTATCGCGATACCGGAAGCAGCAGCAGGAGCTGCGGGAGATGCGCACGAGGGCCAGAGGTTGCAGACGGAGGACGAGCAGCTGGCTCTCTTCACCAATCCGCAGGGCGTGTACAACAGGTTGACGGGAGTGAATCAACCGATCCCCGGCAGAGAATGGACTGGGCGACAGTGGGAACCGAAGACAACTGGTAAGCGACGTGCCAGGAACCTTCCACCGAAGGAACAAAAGAAGCCACCCAAGCGACACAAAGTAAATAAGTCAGAGACTACGAATACGGCGACAGCAACGCAGTCGAGTGCAACGGCACCAACGGCGCAGATTCTACAAGCAGCGGCAGATGAACGGCGCGTGGAAGCACAGACGGCGGCGAACACTCAAGCGGCGGCGGGTTCGACGCTGAATACGGGATGTCGAAGATGCGGAAAGCAAGGTCACTGGGCGACGCAGTGTCCTGACGCACCGAGGTGCTACGCGTGCAATAACTCGGGACATTACGCGCGTGAGTGTCCAGACAAGGAAGCGAAGGCGCGTAATGACGAATACATGAAGAAGCGAGGTCAAGCGCAAGGAACGACGCCGGGAAACGAGTAGCGAGCGACGTTGAGGGGATACGGCGTTCGAGTGCATGAAGGGCACCCCGACGAGAGAGACCAACGCAAGTGACAGGCGAGGACGGCTACGCACGGCTACTGGACGAGGAAGTGGCGGCTGTGCGGCGGGTGGAAACGCTGACGGACGGAAAACTGAGTAAATTGATGACGGAAATGGCGGAAGAGGTGGCGATGCGCGACGCCGAGCGGGCGGCGTTGTATTTGCCAACGGTGCGACCGGCGTGGGCTGCTACGCGGTTCGTACGTGAAGAACGAGAGCAGCAAGAAAAAGCGAGCGAGCCACCAGAGACGGGGAACGGCAGTGGCCGACGTCAAGCTGGGGAAGGCGCGAAGGTAGTGGTGACGACGGACGCGGTGGCTACGGCAGACGCAGAGTCTCCAAGCTACGGTGAGACGTTCGCAGTGAGCGAGAGTAAGCCTACGGGCGTGGCGGTAAAGGTTGCGGCCGTGACGATGGCTGATGCGGCGACCGAGGTGTTGAGAAATGCCAGTGCAGCACTTACGATGAACGGGAGCGACAAGAATGCGGAGGCGAGTGCGATTACACAGGGTGTGTATGGCCCACAGCAGCAGAATGGCACGATGACAGCAGCGGTGGCAGCCGAGGACCCGCTGTGTTTAGAAGAGAAGGCACCGATCCCAGCCGATGTGGACGACGAGACGGAGCCGAGCGAGACACAGGTGATGAGCGACATTGAGCCGAGCGAGGACGATAGTAATGACAGTTCCAGTGGGTCCGGAAGCGGAGTGGAGCGAGCACGACGTGAACGACGACGGGCGCGAAAGACAGCCAAGCAACGAAAATTAAAGGCGAAGCAGGCAGCAATGCGAAAAGCTACTCGTGAGGACGTTGAAGAGCGTGGGCGTCGAGCTACCATGCAACGCGAAGAACGTGAACAGCAAGCAGCGGAGGCACTGACAGCACTTGAAGAACGACGGCAGCAGCGTACGAGTGGAGACGCGAGTGCGGACACGCAAACGATGAATTTGGCGCGGGTGAGTCTCACCAAACAGCGACGGGCACAGAGAGTCGGCGATGAAGCACTGGAGCATGTTGGCGCTGAAGACGGACTCCCGACGGCGATACTGACGGTGGACGGCGTGCGTAGGGAAGTGAAGTTGGACAGCTGTGCGAGATACTCGATCGCAGGGACTGACTGGATGGCACACGGAGACAAGGTGGCGAACGTGGCGCCTGTGGATTACGTGGAGGGCATCGGTGGTTCTTGCTGGGCGTGGTCGGAGTGTGGAGTTTCGAGTTTCGAAACGTGTACGACGAGTTGATAAGTGTGGAAGCTTTGGTGGTCTCAGGCTGTACCGAAGAGTTTCTTCTCGGCGTGGACTTCATGCAGGCACGAGGAGCAACGATGGACTTTGGACGAAACGAGGTGCGATATAACGACAACGGCAGGGCGGTAGTGATCCCCTTTAGGACAACAGACAAGCAAGGCGGACGGAAGATTGCTGCTGTGAGAATTGCTGGAAAAGCACGGTTGACGGCACGGACGGTGACGCCGGTGGCAGTGTCCGTGACAGCAAAAGACGGTGAACGTGGGCTGTTTATCCCAACGCGAAACACGGGGGCGATAATGTTGGCGGCGACGGTGACGACGGCGCGCGGTGGAAAAGCATGGGTTCCAGCGATCAATGCGAACGATCGGGCGGCGAACTTGCCGAACAAGCGCGAGTTGGGAACGTGGATTCCGGTGGACGATGACATGACCATCCTGGCGATGAATGACGGGCTGGGAACGAAGCGGTTGAACGACTGGATGAGAAAACTGGGCGACAGCCAGACGCCATTGAAGAACGAGAGCGAGGTGAAAGTGGGCACCAAGGATCAGGAGGCTCGTGAGTTGGTGTTGAAGTTGTTGCGCGTGTACCGGGGGTTGTCTGCGGACGAGAGTGACTGCCCTCCGGCTACAGCGTTGAACATCCACCACCACATTGACACCGGCGAGACAACCCCGATCATGTTGAAGCGGCGTCGACAAGCGCAAACGGAAGACAAGATAATTGAAGAGAACGTAGAGAAGATGCTCCGCGCCGGCGTTATCGAAGAAGGAGATGGTGCATGGGGATTTCCCGTTGTATTAGTGCGCAAGAAAGATGGAGAAATACGGTTTTGCATTGACTATCGTGCTCTTAATAAGGTGACGAAAAAAGATGTGTATCCTCTGCCCCGGATCGACGAGACGTTGGAGGCGTTGGGTGGTGCTTTACTCTTCACGACCTTGGATTTAAAAGCGGGTTACTGGCAGATATTGGTTGCGCCAGAAGATCGGGACAAGACGGCGTTTACGACGAAGAGAGGACTGTATCGTTTCGTGAGGATGCCCTTTGGACTTACGAACGCGCCGTCTACTTTTCAAAGAATGATGAATCATGTATTGAGAGGGCTCACGTGGAGCACGTGTCTAGTTTATCTAGATGATATTATTATTTTTACGCGTGGCGGGATCGAGCGGCACGTAGTGGAACTGGCGACGGTGTTGGAGAGACTGTCGATGGCTGGGTTGACGTTGAAGCTGAAGAAGTGCAGCTTCGCCATGCGATCGATGGAGTACTTGGGCCATGAGTTGAGCAACGAGGGTGTGAGACCGGTGGAGCGGCTGATCACAGCTGTACGGGAGTTTCCGAAGCCTCGCGACGCGCACGAGGTCAAGCGGTTCGTGCATCTGGCGGGCTATTATCGACGATTCGTGGAAGGATTCGGGTCGATCATGGCGCCAATGACCAAGTTGTTGAGAAAGAAAGTGGCGTGGGAATGGACGGCGAAGGATGAAGCGTTCGAGAAGGTGAAAGCGATCCTAACAAGCCAACCTCTCCTTATCTATCCTGACTTTCGACTGCCATTTCGAGTGGTGACGGATGCGAGTGTTGTTGGACTTGGCGCATGTTTGATGCAGGACCAAGGCAAGGGCTGGCAACCTGTGGCGTATGCGAGTAAAGTTAATAGCGAGACCGAGAGCAAGTATGGCATTACAGAACTGGAGTGTTTGGCGGTGGTCTGGGCGGTGAAGCTGTTTCGGCCCTACTTGTACGGGCGGCAGTTCGTCATAATTACGGATCACTCGGCCTTGCGGTGGCTGATGACGAGTGCGAACTTGACGGGCAAGCTCCATCGTTGGGCGCTGACCCTGCAAGAGTTCGACTTTGTAGTCGAGTATAGACCTGGAAGCACTAATGTGGTGGCGGATGCGCTCTCGAGGGCTCCGGCGATTGGCGTGATGCGAGCAGCGGTTGGTAGAAGACGGCGTGCGCGGTTGCGGCGAGAAGCTGGGCAAGGACCACCAGCAAAGGGCGCGATGCGAGCGGCGGTTGGCAAGCGGCGGCGGTCGAAACGACGGACGGTGAAACAAGGGCGGTCGAGGACGACGCGAGGCGCTGCAGATGGCGGTACGACGGGCGCGAATAACGAGGGAGCGAGCATGGACGGCGTGGCGTCGGAAACGGGAGCGACTGCTGGTTCGCTCGACGTACAGGACGAGGGCGAGGACGTGGACGAGAAGCCCGTAGAGACGGTAACGAAGACGAGTTCGGGCGACGCGGTAGCCGACAAGGACGGACGGCGACGACGTAAGGCGAGAACGGTGCCGACGGTCGACCAACGGGTGACTCGGGCCACCACGAGAAAAGAAGGCGAGCGGCAGTGGCAGGCGGAAGTCGAACGAGTGCTGCGGGACTTTGCTGTGGACGTGGAGACGGACGGAGCTGCGGTGACGACACGGAATTCAGCAGTACACGGCGCGACGGCGGCGCACGAACGCGCGATGTTGGAGGCAACGACCGAGGCGACGATAGGGCGCGGTGCTGAGGCGACGTGTGGCACGACCCCAACACGAAACGAGGCGGACGTGGACTACGGCGACGCAGCACGGACTACGGAAGCAAATGGCCTAGTAGAGAACGGCGAGTCGGTGAACCAGACAGAGACGGCGACAGACGTGGTGAACAACGGCACGGCAGACGCGTACGGCCATACGGCGCAGGACGAGACTCGGAGTAACACGGTGGCGGACGTGGGAATGGATCGGGAGCCAGCGGCAGCCGAGACGCACGGCACGACGGTGAGCAGAACGGACGCGGCACCGGGAGTGGTGAGCGACGAGCAGCCAAGAGCGGAAGCAGCGACGAAAAGCACGGATCCGGCGTGCGTACCGACGGCAAGAACGGACGACTCGGCGTTGGGGAATGAGGCGCCGGCTGAGCACCTGCAGGCGAGTGACAATACGGTGGTGACGCAAGTGGCGTCGGGCGACCAGCGCGGGGATGAGTCGATAGTGGATGCAGCGTTGGGCGAGACAGTAGTGGCTGGAGCGACGGACGGGCACGACGGAGATCACCGACGGCGGCGTGTGGCGGAAGTCGAGAGGCGACGATTGACGGAGCAAACCCTGCAAGTGACTGACGACGAGATCCAGGAGGAGCAGGCGAAGAGTCGATTGGTGCGGCGATTGCTATCTGAGGGCGAGTACCGAGGGCAGAAGGTGTCCAAGGTGTTCGGCTTAGTGTTGATTGAGACGGTGAAAGGACAACGGGTGATTTTGCCTCCGGCATTGTGGGCCGTAGTGTTCAAGGAGTGTCACGATTCGGTGTGGGCGGGCCATTTGAGGGCTCCGCACACTTACGCGAGGATTACAGCGACGTACTGGTGGCCGGGACTACAAAACGAGGTGAAGAAATGGGTGCGCGGCTGTAGAGAGTGCGGCAGCAGGAAGGCGAGGCCCAGAGAGGTGGTGCCGCCGCTGCGTAGTATCCGAGGAGGTGACGTGGGCGACAGGTGGGCTTTGGACGTGGCAGGCCCATTACCTGCGAGCGATGGCGGCAAACGTTACGTAATAGCGGCGGTGGAGTATGTGACTCGTTACGTGGTGGCGACGACGGTGGACCGACACGTGGCGGAGAACGTGGCCGAGTTCCTGATGAAGGACGTGGTTCTGAAATTCGGGCCGTTCCGGGAGCTGTTGACGGACGGAGCACCGGAGTTGACAGGCAAAGTGATTGACGAGTTGGTGGCGATGTTGCAGGCGCGGCAGACGAATCCCGTGCCTTATCGATCCCAAATGATCGGCCTGGTGGAAAGGTTTAACAGAACGTGGAAGGACATTGTGGCGACATTTATGCAGGACGAAGAGCAGCGCGACTGGGAGCGTTGGGTGAACTTCGCGGTTTACTCGTACAATTCCGGACGGCACTCGACGGTCGCATTGTCCCCGAATGAGTTGATGTTAGGACGGCGCTTGAAGAGCCCGAACGAGTTGTTGAGAACGACAGGACGGACGGAAGCTGGCGAGCTGAGTGCGTATCACCAGAAGTTGGTGTCGACGTTGAGGAGGAGCCACGACTGTGCGGAGAAGGCGAGAATACGTGAGCAGCAGCGACAAGCTCGGTATTATAACCAACGGGCGAGACGGCGACGGACGTTCCAGGTGAATGATAGGGTGTGGGTGTATCGGCCGCCGAGAGGGCCGAAGGGGACGAAGTTAGCGCACCAGTGGATGGGGCCGCTGAGAATAATTGAGGCTGTCGGTTACGACAACTACCTACTTGAACGAGAAGACACGGAGGGTGAAGGCGAGCAGATTATCGCCCACGTATCGTTCTTAGTTTCCTATCACTACCCTGAAGACTTTCTGGCAAGAGTGGCGAAGGACATTGCCGACGAGTTGCAGTACGAAAATGAAGAGACGCACGGTGACGCAAGACAGAAGGACGGTGAGACTGGTAGAGCAACGAAGGCTCCAGTGCATGCGGCGACGGGAACGGGAGGAAAGAAACGGCGTCGACGAGCAGTGGCGCGTGAGACGACAGGCGAGCAACAGGGCGAGCCTTTGGTGGAACTACGACGGCGGAGAAGACGGAACGCCGCGGGACAATACATCTTGGAGTTCGAGCTCCAACCTGAACGAGAAGTGCAACGACGACCAACCGGCGAAGTATCTGGAGAAGATAATGGACGGTGGTGGGTGTCGGTCGACGAGTACGAGAGACTGTTTAAGGACGGTAGAGTCGTGGAAGACTCTAAAGGTGGGGAAGGCGTGTAGCGGGTTGAATACGGAGACGGCGTTGAACGGCGAACCTAAGGACAGCGAACCTAAGGACGACGAGGAGAACGTGTCGACCGGAGAGCGCGTGGTTGAAGGACGGCACCAGCACAGCGCAGACGTGGAGGTCCAGCGGGACTAGGGACGGCGAATGAGCGTCGAGCGCAGCGCGCTGCTGAGTTGTTGATTGGGCGTGGATGTCCGCGGAGAGAGTGCTCGACGGAGACTGAGTGGTGGAAGTGGCACGGCGCGAGGGACTCACGACGAGAGCTGCTGCACGAGGGAGCGGTTTTGGCGATGAGGAGGAGCGTCTGGGACGACGACAGACCGAAGGACAGTTGAAAATTCGCCACAGAGGGCGCAGAGTGGGAAAGTCGCCAGAGAGGGCGCAGTGTTGAGAATTCGCCACTGAGGGCGTAGTTGTTTGAAATTCGCCACTGAGGGCGGAGTGGGGAGTTCGCACGAAGGTACAGCGGTACCGGCGAACCAGACGAACGAGGGTTCCCGAAGAGGGACAAACTTCCAAGCAGGCAGTGACGGGGACGTAGCTTGGGCGGGCGACGACTGGGCTGGCAACGACGTGTCGGGCGGCAGCAGCAGGATACTTGCCACGAGGGTGAGGACTTGCTGGTCGTGTGAATTCGACCGAACACGAAGTGGGCGCTGGAACTTGCTGGCGGGCACAAGACTGAGGAACCGGAGCTACTGTAAGGACCGGGAAACGAACGAAAGACGGGGTAGTGTGTAGATTGAGAGAGGTTAATAAATAGGATCCACCGTACCGTTTTACGGAGGATCCGGCGCAGTACCAAGTGGGTGCTGTTGGCCAGTGGACGAGTTGTGAACGAGTGGACGCCTGTTCGTCGCTCTAGGACGGCAGCGGGCTATACGACACGCCTAACTAGCCGGGCGAGATAAGAGGCTACGCTACACCACCAATGCCGACGGGTCAAGTTAGTTATATAGACTCTCAATTTAGATGAACAAGGAAGACACCTTCAGGCATCTTTTATTCTTTTTTTTCCCTCACCATTCCTGAGCTCAAGTCTAAGAAATTGGAGAGGTTGTAACGAGTGCACATCAAAAGTCTAACTCTTAACTTGCGTGACTAAACTTTACTCACGAAATCGTAAACAGAGCTGTCAAGGCGATTCGGCAACTGTACGACCTTGCCTCATGTACACTGCAAGTGGTCCACTGGTGTACGCACCACAAAGCTACGCACTTGGCAGGCGTTCGAGTCCCTCCGGGGACTTACTTTTCCAGATGATAAGAAATGATTAGCATTCGAAAATTCAATATCCCATTCAAACAATTCACAATCACAATCAAAACCTTCAGAATTCAATAGTCAAGCCAAGTAGTAGCAACCAGGAATAACCAGTTAATCAACTTCAATTTCCTTTTCCTCATGTACACTGCGCAACAGATTAGTTCGGACACCTACAAAAGTTGCTGTAGCTGCGTCAATTTTTTGTGTTGAGCCATACTATGCTGGATACAGCCACGAGAAAGATGTGGCTGGTGCTAACGAACGAGTACTGAAAGTGGAAAATTTTATGGGAGGTACCCTCCAGAGATCAAATTCGCACACCTTTCTCGTGGCTATATCCCGCATGAATCTAAAATACATAGTAAAGTTCAATACAAAAAATTGTAGGTGTCAGATCTAATCTGTTGTGCAGTGTAGGAGGATGCAGTGCACGGTGCACATCCCACGCACACGAGCTGTACTTAAGTACGAAAATCCTCATTGATGAGTAACGCTGTTTACAGCCAACTTGATTGCGAACAGAATCCTATAAATGTATCTAATATCCCACGTAGGACGTCATACATACACTGTATGCGCTCACCGCCAAACAGCTACATCCAATGATACTGTAGACAAACCAACTGTTGCCAACAGCGTTGGAGGCTGCTGAACCTAGGAATGTTCCAATCCGATGTGTATTGTCGCTTTGCGCGTCTTTGGGGACTTTGTAAGGTTAAGATTCAACGTCTACTTCAGTCGTTTGCAAATTGCGAGCTACTATTCTCTTGAGTCAAGACATATTAGCGTTGTCTACTCATGCTAAGTTTTGTACCATACTGTGCATGTGGTTTAGTCTCAAGACACTACAATCTTCTTTTCCTTACGTGTATGCTTGTCTTGTGGAACTCCGTGTAGCATATGTACTACACGTACGCTATACGCGTAGCACGTACTAGTACATCATAGTCATGCGATTTGCTCTTCGCTGCTTGAGAACCAGCAGCATTCCTCAATTTCTTTCTCAAGCATCAAACCTCAGCTACATCCACCCAAGACACCATGCGTGTGAATTACGATCTACTCGCGGCTGCAGTTGTTCTCGTCGGAGCAATCGATACTTCCGTTGCTACTGCCGACACTGTTGCCAAGCTTGGCGTGGAGAGTCCGGCGTTTGCAGTTGAAAGCGACAACCACCGATCGACGTTATCGACAGCGAAGAAGACGAAAGTGACGACGACAGTGAGGAAGAAGAGAGAGGGTTCTGGGATCAAGTGCAGCTTGCGAAGTTGGCAGCAAAGTTCATGGGGAAGTCGTCCGATGAGATTAGTCAGATTATCAAAAATCTGGATGATGACAAGCTCAAACTGATCTTCGACAACGGCGAAGATCTTATTTCGAAGCACCTCCCCGGTTTCAAAACTGGAATGGATGGCGCTCAATTTGGTCGTTTGATCAGTAACCTGCCAATGGAAGAACAAGCTCCGCTCTTGAGTGCTTACTCGAAGTACCTTAGCGCCAAAGGATTACTGTAGGTTTAATCAACCCAGAAGCTTTGCTTTAAACAACCCTGACAACAATTCACAACTCGATTTCACTTCTCAAATTTTGCATCGTATCACATTCAAAAAATGAATCAAACCAATGAGCATACAAAAGCAACGCCACATGGACACACAAACTCTTATCAGCTGACTGTCGAACGAGATGACTGGGTAGCTGAACGTGTGTGTGTGTGTTTTTTTTTTTTTTGCGGCTGGACGCAAGCAACACTGAGAGAGACACGAGAAAAGCTATGAAGAGGCCTTTGGAAAATACTAGTAGTCAGGAAGTGAAGTGAATTAAATAGATGGACAACTCGTTGGACTACAAATATTCTGTCTTAGTCTTCAGCTTGTCTAGATTGACGCTTGAGCAATCCATAGATGAAGAGTTTGTTCCAGGTGAATATCTTTTGGCGGGTCAAAGCCAAGTTGTCGGATCAATAGTGTAATTGTTGTACCATCACAGTCGAGCTTGTTGGCATGCTGGTAGATATACTGGTAATGCCACTTAACAGTTATCGGACCACTCATTTTGCTAACTAAAACTTAAGATATCAAAACTGGAAATCATTTGACCAATTCGTCATTGCGTGCGAGGAATCCAAATTCGATGTTCAGGAGGACGACTACGGCTTCATCAACACCAATCTCCTCTGGGTAAGAGTAGATGAATTGACAATGCCTGCGGAAGGAACCTAGTACCGCTTGTGTGGATGCTGTGATTGTATTTCAGAGACTTGATTGTGGGATCACGATTATCTTTCCTGAAATCACTCAACCTGACAATTCAAGAATGTGTGCGTCCAAGCTGCCACTCGATTGAAACAGTTGACAATTGTCTTTTTGCGTGTCCAGCATTGGCTTCAACATGGCGTCGGATATGGACTCCATGGACATGTTTCTTTCGGTCGTCATTAACTTTGCGATTGTTGCTTTTTCCGCAGCCTCGTGATATTCAAAATACCTGGAGGAGGAACCAAAAAGTACTTCTTCTATTGTGAAAAGCTCTTGTTTTCCATACAGTTTGGAGACTTCGGGAGTGCAAACAGACAAAGGCGCGATTTTCTTCCCGAACCTTCGGCGGAATGACTGGAATGAACTACTACTACTACAACTCGAGCAGTAGCTTCTCACTCGATGAGTGAACTTGGATGCCCTCCAATGCGCATTCATGCTACATTACCCCCAATATCTATCATTACGGAGATGTCTGGTTCCAGTGGTGCACGATGTCCTACTACGATTGTTCTTTGGAAACCTTATTGTTGGGTCACGGCTGTATTTCCTGAAAAGACTAAACCCATCGATTCAGCAATGCGTTCTAGAGTCGTGTGTAGCGGTTGAAACGCTGGAACACTGTTTCTTTCTTCTCATGCCCAAGATTACAAGAAATGTGGCAGTCACTGTGGGTGCAATGGAGCAAAATTTTCACAGTCGACTTAAGTTGGCGATTGCTACTTTTCCCGCAGTCACGAGATGTCAATACAGGCCGGAAACAACACCACAAACTACTGTTGCTGTTGTGGAGAGTCCACACAGCAATTGTTTTTCATGCTACATGGCGGCTACGCAACAAGATTTATTTCAAGGAGACGGAAACAGGAATACTGAATGACAAATTCGTTTCATCGACACTACCAACATATCAATCTGCATTGCGAGGATCTGGAGCTGAATGGCGAGGCAAAGATTTCAATTCTTCAGGTAATGGGTTTTGATCCTCCCAAACGAAGAAACTTACCCGAAACCAGTGACCGAATTTGGACCCCCCGGATGTAAACTAAGTTGTCGAAAGTAGATACTACATCGCTAGCGAAACGATCTGTTAATCAACTTCTTCTAGTTAATCAACTCATTTTCTTCTTCTCTTCTTTCGAAATTTGTAGATTTCATGGAAGTAATCGTAGGAAACGAACTTAGAACCTAAGTGGTTTTTGTTACGATTCCATTTGATCGAGGTTTTATCAATATTGTGATGACTGGAGATGACAGCTCCCCTCCGAATTCTACCGTGTCCGCAAGGGATGTATACTTCAAACGTTAGTAAACCAGACTGAAGCTGAGTGGTGTCTCCCAACAGCATGAAACCCCGCAGCCTGACACAGCCACAGCGTCGAGACCGTCTCTACCATCAAAAAGCTCCTGGGCTGGATCGCTACATGACTTCGCCCCTACTGTCGTTACTATGAGGGATCTCAGCTATGAAAAAGTTTTGCCTGGCAGATTTCTTAAGTGACGGCTTCAGGTGGCCGACGGCTTTTGAATTCTTTTGTGAAATTCATGATGGTCTACAACCAACAATGCCTCGGATCCGTGCGACGGACATATTCGCGTTGTATCACCAACTATCCCAGATATTTGATCGAGTGCTGCCTCACCCAACGGTTGGAGAAATACGAACCTCTACTCGAGGAAATTTTCCACCGGTTTTTGGCGTTGAGTCCGGGAAAGGAACGCGTTTCTTTCCTAACTTGAAGCGAGATGATTGGAACGATGTGCTCTGCCCGACTACGTCGGTGAACCCTCACCCGCTGAAGGAGCTTGGATGCCCTCAAGCCCGGATTCACAAGACATTATCGGAATATGTATCGCTGCGACGCTGTCTTCTCCCGGTTGTCCATGATGTGATGCTCCGAATGTTTTTTGGAGATCTCATACTTGGTTCACGGCTATATTTCTTGAAAACGCTTAACCCTACTGTCCAGCAATGCGTTCGAGAATCATGCACAGCGATAGAAACAGTTGAACACTGCTTTTTATCGTGTCCAGCGCTAGAAGAGATGTGGCGATCTCTTTGGGTTCCATGGAGTGAAATTTTTTCTGTGGCATTAGATTGGCGGCTACTACTATTTCCGAAACCGAGCGATCTTAAGCTGGAATGGAGACAGAGGCACAAGACTCTCCTCGTTCTCTGGCGAGTTCATACAGCAATTGTCTTTCACGCAACGTGGAGACTCCGAAATGATATACACTTTCGTGAAACGCGAGTTGAGAGACCAAGCACACAAGCGGTGCTAGGTTCCTTCCGCAGACATTGTCAATTCATCTACTCTCATGCGGAAAAGATTGGTGTTGATGAGGCAGTAGTCGTCGAAGTCCTTCGACAACTTGGTTTGGAACCAGTGACTGCTGAAGTTTTACCTCCTCCTGAACATCGAATTTGGATTCCTCGTACGTAAGGTCTAGTGATTTCCAGTTTTGATATCTTAAGTCTTAGTTAGCAAAACGAGAAGTCCGATATCTGTTAATCAACTAATTTCTTCTACTGTCGTTACTATTGTCGCGACCGAAGTTGTCACTTTTTACGATATCTTTGAAGTATTAGGAGTCCCAATGATCATCATGTTTATGGTCTCTACTGCATGGACATTTATGGTGGCTGCTATTTAAGTACATGCCGATGCAATCGCAAATACGATCATGAACACTACTGTACATGACAATGGCGAATTCTGGTTACTTCCTAAACCGGAAAGTTCTATAGTGGTGTCATCAGTTGTTTTTATTCTCGATCTTTGGTATCGGCTACTCTGAACTAGCAATATCAATGTTGTTTTTCTACCGACAAGGTGCACCGAGAGAGATTGAGGCCCCAGTAGTTGCAATGCAAGATAAAGCTTTGGAGAATATTAGTCAGCGTTTGGTGAAATTGTTTACAGATTTCCAGCAGATATTCATGATTATTTCGTACGTGCACTTAGTAATGTCTACTGCTGACTTATTTTGACGTCAAATTGTTTACGAATTATGCAGACAGCAGCGCAGGATCTACCAAAGCTCGTTTCCAGACGCTTACTCTGGCAACTTACCTGTAAAAAGGCTTTCCAACAACCATCTACTATTATTCTGTTTTATTGCTTTGCAACTGGATTGCGGCTTCTTACCGAAGACAATATTACGTCGTGGGCCCCGATTTAATCTTCACTCGACCTTACTACACGTATTTTCTGCATATGCACATATTTTACTAACATAAACTCATGTAATGTTTTAATTTGCTAATGTATTTTCCCTTTGGTGGTTCTCATTTACTACGTCGACACGTTTCCTTTTGATCGAGAATAATTCCTCACAAGAATGCCGATCAAATAGATAAACATCCTAAGACCAGCAACCAAGAAGAGGACCGAGAGAACAAGTTTCGGGACGAAATGTTCCCTAAATTTCGGCTTGGAAAGCGTTTCCGAAATTCTTTTCATGATTGTAGCTGTAATACTTCCGTGGGTGACTCCCGTGGCTCTGGCTGTATCAACGCTCTGCGCTTCCGTTCAATCTGCCGCTCGTGATAGTTGTGGATTAAAATGCAAATGATTTTACGCTACTTGTACAATGACAATAGGTTAAGCGCAAATAAAGTTGCAGGACCAAGTGTATCAATCAACGTTGGAACTCTGTAGAAACTTGTATTTTTATTATTAATCCACGAATTAAAAGTTTTATTCCAACCTCAACGAAAATCCTAAGGTTACAACACTGATTCACACATAAAATCGCTGAGTCTGTGGTCGCACGACCTGCCTTCGTCCTCTCTCGCTGCCGTAATTGCTGCCATAAACTTATTAACCACAATTTCCGAAGAATTCGCATTCTTCAACACGAGAGGTACGAAACGAATAACGTCCTCCATGACTGTGCCAGCGTTCCAGCATTTTCGAATGACAGACCACGTCGTTTCATCTGTGCACAGACCAGCAAATGCGCCTTTACCCTCTGTAAACTTCTTCATGACGACCACAACTCGGTCAGCCTCCTCATACCGGCGAACGACTGCGTGTTGGGTAAAGGAACCAGCAACTTCGAGACTTTCCACACAAAATTTGACGATAGTTGTGTTCTTCGCAATTCCAGGACCCTCAAACCGCTCACAACCTCTGCAACTTGTCAAACACTTGACATGGCCCACCACTTGGATCACTTTCTCGAAAGCAAAAGGCGAGACCTCCTTCCCAACAAATTCCCGATACGTCGCATCATCGGCGGTTGATGCCGATGGATTGTAGTACCCTTGTTCTGGAGTCGATAGGGGGATGTTGGTGGTGCTAAAAACGAAGTCCGTTTGTGCGTAAATATCGTCCAGTTGGTCCAGATACGTTCGATACAGCGGCGCGTCTGGCTGATTGCACCAAACCACACTGTTTAACTTGGGAATGCCACCACTTGCGCCTGTATATTCGCTCATTCGAGTGCGAAACACCACACCGATGTCATCAATCATGGCCGATCGTTCCTCAATAGCGGCAAGTAACTGGCGTTGTTGCAGCTCAGCTGCAAGTCGTTCTTGACCGAATCGATTGGCAAGAGCCTTCCACACAGGAGTAGCCGATGGTTTCAGTGGAGACTCTAACTCCTTCTTCTTCTGCTTCTGCTTGAGCTTGGCCAACTGAGTAGTGAGATCCTGAACCTTTTCACGCAAAACTTTGCGTTGCTGCTTTTGCTTCTGTCTGTACGCCCGTCGATACGAGGATTCCGTGAATTTGGCTCGTGGTGGAGATGGCTCTCGGCCTTCTTGTACTGGAGACCAACTCTGGTTGGCCTTGCCTGACACCGTGCATGATCTGCTCTGGGTATCAAACGTTGTAGGTTCTTTCTTGACCGACTTCATCATTGCGAATTCCTTTTCCACGGAGTTGTAGGCCACTGCCAAGGTGTCATGCAAGTCTCCGAATCTCGAATATGTAGCCTTCATGTAGTCCAAAGACCTGATCAGTAGGCTTAACTGCTCCTTCAGCATCCACTGATCTCCTCCGCGTTGCTCGTTGTCAGCATCAGATTGTCGAGACGCTGCGATGTCGAACTGCGCGCAGATGGTTTTACTGAATTTCGCGATGAAGTTGGCTTGGGTACAAATAGCCACAACGAGATTCTTCTGCTCCTCCTCCACGTGCACCCGGTCCTTCCATTCTCGAGTCGCTCGTTTCTCCCAAGACGACACCTCGCTGATAGGAGACTTGGCCTTTTGTTGTTGCAGTTCGTTCAGTTGCTGTCCCAGTACTTTTAGCTGGGACAAAAGCTCTTCCCGCTCCTCTTTCAGTCGCTGTCGGTATAGGAAGTTTTTCGTTGCCACCTTCGATCTGTGCTTTATGTGAGTGTTTTCTCCTTCCGTTTCGCTGGAAGCACTGGAAGGGTCAAGGGGTTTCAACTCCAGGAACGTCTCGACTTCTGCGAACAGCGCGCTCTCGTCCATATCATGAAGACAAAACGCGAAGTCGTCCATTGTCGTCGCAGCCATCGTGTATCAAAATGGCAAATGCCACGGAATCACTCATTCATGTGTCATAAATGTAGAGGAGGCGGATAATTGAATTTTCCCATCAATATCTGCTCACCGAAATTGGCCACGTGCATAACCTAATTTTGGTATGGGCTACGGTTTGTGGTGTTTTCGATTGCGATTTGGTTTTCTTTCAGGTGTAGTCTCATCATCAACCTTCGTCAACAGATACATGAACGTGTACATGTATACATTACACCTCGTATTGCACGATTTCCGACATGGTAAATTCATTTTAGAATTCGCCTCAAGAGGAATACCAACTACACTGACAGCATTCGCACCAGCCAACAACCATGGGATTCAGCATTTTCAACAAAGAAGAAGTCAAGGAGGAGGCCCCGCTCGAGTGCCCAATGAACAAGGAGACGTTGGGATCAGCTACATGGTCGCTCGTAAGTCAAACATCCTATTCAATACGTTAGTCAGATGCAAGTTCTACCCGATACTGACTCTTGCCTGCATACTTTTGTTTTGTGATTCAGCTCCACACCATGGGCTTAGTCTACCCGGAGAACCCGTCCAAGGAGTACCAAGCCAAGACACGCGCATTCATTGAGACGTTCGCACTGTTGTACCCGTGTCCGCCTTGCGCAGAGGATTTCCAGAAAGAGATCGCCAAGTCTCCTCCTCAGTGAGTAGTACTCTGCTACTTGTCCGTTTTGTAAGAAAACTTGATTCTAACAAGGTGTCCTTGTATTTGACAGAGTTTCATCGAAGAAGGCGTTGTCGCTGTGGCTTTGTGAACAGCACAATCTCGTGAGTAAGAAGCTGAACAAGCCAACTTTCAAGTGCACGATGGAGAACCTGGAGGAGCGTTGGTGGACGGGAGCTCCTGGATGCAACGAGTAAAAGTAGCACCTGAAATTTTGGGTGGCTGCGGTTATCGATTTCCTGTTCTAGTGTTTAGGTTCCACTGGTAAGTCTTGCCGGAAAGGAATAAACAACCATCCACTAGCTTTTGTGTTTGGATTTCTGTTTTGTTCTGCTTCAAAGTGACCTGAGATTGCGTGGAGTTCATAGTTCACCTCTAATGAAATTTTACATCGAAGTTCTAAATTTTGAAACGATACGTCAGTATTCATATTTCCTGTTATCCTGGATGACTTTGGACAAAATGCGTAATGTGTTATCCAGAGCGCGTTCCTTACTATCTATCATTCCTCAACTTACGGCAAATCTCACATCTAACCTCTATCCCGTTAAAGATGCCCCTCTCTCGATTCCTACAATTGCTCCTGCTAATGGCCATGACTGTCGTCGGCAGTTCAGCTGCACTCCAAAAGTGCAGCACTTCGCAATTGAAAACCATCTCGAAAACTGCCACATCTCATCCCCTTTCTTCCAACATCGGCATCTGCAAAAAGCTCAGCTCGTACCAGATCTTTCCGTTCACCAAGAAACCCACCGGCAAGTCCCAAAAACACATCTGCGATCAGTTATTCTGCCGAATTGCGATAAAGACCATGTACAAGTCGCCCGACATCCCCCTGTGTTACATCACGATGAGCGGAAAGTCTATCACTCCCCAAGGCCATCTGCAGTCGATCTGCCCCAACATTATGAATTCGTGAATGAGAACTCCGATACTTTGAGTAATTTTCTAAATTTGAATGTCTTCTAAAACATAGTACTGTTTCAACTGGTCGAGTTCGTACAACCAAGCCAAGCTTCTTCAACTGGATGACAGGGATCTCCCACCCCACGTTGAATCTGCAGCTTGCGCATATCGATGTACCGGCCTGATGCCGCGCAAGTAATGACTACCATTCGACTATTGTCCACTCCATTCAGCGAACTTTTCTGTACTGAACCCCGTTGCAAAGTTCATATGTCGAATATTTACTTGGCGCTGCTTTCTCGTGGCTGAAGGGGCAGTTTCAGTTGGACAAATCACTCCTTTAAACGTTGTGAGAGTAGCAATGTCCTCTGCGGAAATCCGTTTATCCGTACAGGTTAGAAGATATTTGTGAAGTGATAATTCTGATACCCAGTCTAGAGGATGTTCTGTTTTAGTTAAGACTAGAATGAGTTGTTCCAGATATTGGCAGTATTTCACCTCCTCTGGTAATTGTGGGAGTCTGGATTGATGACTTGAATAATACGGAGCTCTCCAGCAATGGCTAGTTATGCTAGGTTAGTAGTTGCATCAATGGGATTTATCCATTCTGCGTACGTTGTTGGTGCAATTTGACTGTCGGCAAACACGAAACACGTGCAATGTTTCTCTCCGTAGCTCCAGCAAGAAATGCATTTTATCGTACTTACCACATGTTGAATTGGTTTTGCTTCTTGAATAAATGGAATTGAAGTTGATTAACTGGTTATTCCTGGTTGCTACTACTTGGCTTGACTATTGAATTCTGAAGGTTTGATTGTGATTGTGAATTGTTTGAATGGGATATTGAATTTTGAATGCTAATCATTTCTTATCATCTGGAAAGTAAGTCCCCGGAGGGACTCGAACGCCTCCCAAGTGCGTAGCTTTGTGGTGCGTACACCAGTGGACCACCAGGAGGCCCCCTTCTTGAATAAATGCCACGACAACGTCTGCGACTTACTTTCCGAAAGAGAATTAACAGTTATCGGACTTCTCGTTTTGCTACTAAAACTGAAGATATCAAAACTGGAAATCGCTTGATCAATTCTCCATTCTGTACGAAAAATTCAGATTTGATGTTACAGGAGGAGGTAAAACTTCAGCAGTCGGGGGTTCGAAACCAAGTTGTCGAAGAACTTCGACGACTATGGTCTCTTCAACACCAATCGTTTCCGCATGAGAGTAGATGAATTGACAGTGTCTGCGGAAGGAACCTACGTATGTAGTACCGCTTGTGTGCTTGGTCCCTCAACTCGCGTTTCACAAAAGTGTATATCATTTCGGAGTCTCTACGTTGCATGAAAAACAATTGCAGTATGAACCCGCCAAAGAACGAGGAGGGTCTTGTGCCTCTGGCTCCGTCCCAGATAAATATAAGCGATCACCCCATCCCTCCTAGCGCTGGACACAATAAAAAGCAGTGTTCAACTGTCTCAATCGCTGTGCATGCTTCTCGAACGCTGCTGGACAGTAGGGTTAAGAAATATAGCCGTGAGCCAAGTATGAGATCTCCAAAAAACATTCGGACCATCACATCATGGACAAACGGGAGAAGACAACGTCGCAGCGATACATATCCCGATAATGTACTGTGAATTCGGGCTTGAGAATACTCAAGCTGCTTCACAAGGTGAGGGTTCACCGACGTAGTAGAGCGAGCACGTTGATCCAGTCGTCCTGCTTCAAGTTAGGAAAGAAACTCATTCCTTTTCCATACTGAGCACCAAATACCGGTGGAAAAATTCCTCGAGTAGAGGCTCGTATTTCTCCAACCGTTGGGTGAGGCAGCACTCGATCAACTATCTGGGATAGTCGGTGACACAACGCGAATATGTCCGTCGCATGCATCCGAGGCAGTATTGATTGTATACCCTCATGAATCTCACAAAAAGCATTCAAAAGCCGTTCAAATTTGCAATATAGACTCAGTCAATTCATTCATTCGTACTTCCTTCTGCAACTCACAACAAAATGTAATTACCCCTTTCTTCTTCCAGCTCACTAGAGAGAAATTACTTTATTGGCTTCACTCGTTGTAACCAGGGCCTCATCGTTTATCTGAAATCGACGTCATCATCTTCTAACCCATGAGTTTTGCTGATCACAAAGCCATAGTGACAACGTCGTCTTCGACGCCACTCTGGTCAATGCAAAAATATACGTCAGATTCGGGTTCTCTTCCAAAGGAAAAGCAGTAAACTACTTACAGACTTGGCGATCACTTTCTAGAAATCCTCTGCGCATGGTGGACACGGGTACAATAGCGCGAACGTTTCTATGAACGTTCGTGTTTCGGCTTAGACGACTTCTACGGTTAGACCAAGCCCATGGTGCAATGTTGTACGACAGAATTGACGCCTGGGTATACCTTGTTTGACTCACTCGCGACCAGGCAGCTAAGCCTAACGTGTTTCCGTTCGTCTGACACTCGAGACGAAGCTCCTCCTTCGCTTCTTCCATGTTGAAAATACTGAATTCTGTGGTTTTGGTTGACGCCAATGCAGTCAGGTGCAGTTGTGCCAACGTCGTCGGAAAACTTCAAAGCTTTTACTAGTACAGTACAGTACAGTACAGTACAGTACTGTACTGTACGGTGTAGTGCCTGACATGTTCACGTATCTGTTGACGAAGGTTGATGATGAGACTACACCTGAAAGAAAACCAAATCGCAATCGAAAACTCCACAAACACAATCCATATGCCAAATCAATAATACCGCAGGTCTAACACGTGGCCGATTTCTAATTGTGTGGTTAGCAGATATTGATGGGAAAATTCTATTGTCCGCCTCCTCTACATTTATGACACATGGATGAGTGATTCCATGGCATTTGCCATTTTGATACACGATGGCTGCGACGACAATGGACGACTTCGCGTTTTGTCTTCATGATATGGACGAGAGCGCGCTGTTCGCAGAAGTCGAGACGTTCCTGGAGTTGAAACCCCTTGACCCTTCCAGTGCTTCCAGCGAAACGGAAGGAGAAAACACTCACATAAAGCACAGATCGAAGGTGGCAACGAAAAACTTCCTATACCGACAGCGACTGAAAGAGGAGCGGGAAGAGCTTTTGTCCCAGCTAAAAGTACTGGGACAGCAACTGAACGAACTGCAACAACAAAAGGCCAAGTCTCCTATCAGCGAGGTGTCGTCTTGGGAGAAACGAGCGACTCGAGAATGGAAGGACCGGGTGCACGTGGAGGAGGAGCAGAAGAATCTCGTTGTGGCTATTTGTACCCAAGCCAACTTCATCGCGAAATTCAGTAAAACCATCTGCGCGCAGTTCGACATCGCAGCGTCTCGACAATCTGATGCTGACAACGAGCAACGCGGAGGAGATCAGTGGATGCTGAAGGAGCAGTTAAGCCTACTGATCAGGTCTTTGGACTACATGAAGGCTACATATTCGAGATTCGGAGACTTGCATGACACCTTGGCAGTGGCCTACAACTCCGTGGAAAAGGAATTCGCAATGATGAAGTCGGTCAAGAAAGAACTACAACGTTTGATACCCAGAGCAGAACATGCACGGTGTCAGGCAAGGCCAACCAGAGTTGGTCTCCAGTGCAAGAAGGCCGAGAGCCATCTCCACCACGAGCCAAATTCACGGAATCCTCGTATCGACGGGCGTACAGACAGAAGCAAAAGCAGCAACGCAAAGTTTTGCGTGAAAAGGTTCAGGATCTCACTACTCAGTTGGCCAAGCTCAAGCAGAAGCAGAAGAAGAAGGAGTTAGAGTCTCCACTGAAACCATCGGCTACTCCTGTGTGGAAGGCTCTTGCCAATCGATTCGGTCAAGAACGACTTGCAGCTGAGCTGCAACAACGCCAGTTACTTGCCGCTATTGAGGAACGATCGGCCATGATTGATGACATCGGTGTGGTGTTTCGCAATCGAATGAGTGAATATACAGGCGCAAGTGGTGGCATTCCCAAGTTAAACAGTGTGGTTTGGTGCAATCAGCCAGACGCACCGCTGTATCGAACGTATCTGGACCAACTGGACGATATTTACGCACAAACGGACTTCGTTTTCAGCACCACCAACATCCCCCTATCGACTCCAGAACAAGGGTACTACAATCCATCGGCATCAACCGCCGATGATGCGACGTATCGGGAATTTGTTGGGAAGGAGGTCTCGCCTTTTGCTTTCGAGAAAGTGATCCAAGTGGTGGGCCATGTCCAGTGTTTGACAAGTCGCAGAGGTTGTGAGCGGTTTGAGGGTCCTGGAATTGCAAAGAACACGACTATCGTCAAGTTTTGTGTGGAAAGTCTCGAAGTTGCTGGTTCCTTTACCCAACACGCAGTCGTTCGCCGGTATGAGGAGGCTGACCGAGTTGTGGTCGTCATGAAGAAGTTTACAGAGGGTAAAGGCGCATTTGCTGGTCTGTGCACAGATGAAACGACGTGGTGTGTCATTAGAAGAAGCCCGAGCGCTGGTACAGTCATGGAAAATATCAATCGGTACGTTCCGCTCGTCTATAAGAATGCATCAAATGCTCTATTGAAACAGTTCGGCACAGCGGTCATGGCTGCTCGAGAGGCAGACGGCAAGACGTGCGATCATAAATTGAGTGATTTCATGTGCGAGCCTGCGCTGTAATCGACACAATTACCTCTTTGTATTGCGTAGTTTGGTACCGGTAAAACATGAAGTTTTTTCATTATCTGGTAAAGGCTATGATATGCCACTCGTTCCCTTTGTTTTGAATCACAGCGTTTCAGCTGTTACCTTTACTCGTTGCATCCAGGAGCTCCCGTCCACCAACGCTCCTCCAGGTTCTCCATCGTGCACTTGAAAGTTGGCTTGTTCAGCTTCTTACTCACGAGATTGTGCTGTTCACAAAGCCACAGCGACAACGCCTTCTTCGATGAAACTCTGTCAAATACAAGGACACCTTGTTAGAATCAAGTTTTCTTACAAAACGGACAAGTAGTAGAGTACTACTCACTGAGGAGGAGACTTGGCGATCTCTTTCTGGAAATCCTCTGCGCAAGGCGGACACGGGTACAACAGTGCGAACGTCTCAATGAATGCGCGTGTCTTGGCTTGGTACTCCTTGGACGGGTTCTCCGGGTAGACTAAGCCCATGGTGTGGAGCTGGATCACAAAACAAAAGTATGCAGGCAAGAGTCAGTATCGGGTAGAACTTGCATCTGACTAACGTATTGAATAGGATGTTTGACTTACGAGCGACCATGTAGCTGATCCCAACGTCTCCTTGTTCATTGGGCACTCGAGCGGGGCCTCCTCCTTGACTTCTTCTTTGTTGAAAATGCTGAATCCCATGGTTGTTGGCTGGTGCGAATGCTGTCAGTGTAGTTGGTATTCCTCTTGAGGCGAATTCTAAAATGAACTAAAGCTAGAGCCCATCGGAATACTATGTTGACGAAAGTTGATGACAAGACTTCACGCCGAAAGACAGCCGTGTTGCCTAACTGATCACAATCATAAGGGATTCAAATGTTATGGTACAAAAATGATTTAAGAGTATATTCAAGATTTAGATAATCTGATGCAGCGGGTCCTTCTTTTGAGCGCTTTCCTTGCCCTTGAAGCTGATAATTCGTCGGCCAAAGATACTGTAGTTATAGCCCGCATCGAAGCGATCCATGGGGTTGGTGCGCACGAAAAGCAAAACTACTAGACCTGCGACAATGATGATGAAAATGTCGTTCACCGTCGAGATGTAGGCCTCACTAATGGACACCCCAGCTTCGATCTGACTGCTGTAAGCGTTGTTGAACGTGATTCCACCGACGACGCCTCCAATTGACCAAGCGGTAAGGATCAGTCCATGCATGGCACCAATGTTAAAAGCACCGAACATATCGGTCAGGAACGCCGGAATCGTGCCAAAACCTCCACCGTAGCTGGCGGTAAGGATGAAAATCTCCACCACGAATGCGGTATACTCGTTGTTTCGAATGAGCATCGGTGTAGTGCCTACGATCACCACCTGTAGGATCAAAGTCGTGTAGAACACACACTTGCGGGCGAACGCATGCTCGATATTGAAGTAGCGAGCCACAATATCCGATGACAGCGAGAAAAAGAGGCGTCCGAAACAGTTAAAAACTCCGTTGATCGACACAATGTTAGCAGCTTCGTCCCCTGACCGACCGAAAATGTCCGTGCACATATTGGACAGCTTGGAGAGCACGACTAGGCCGTAGATCTGGTTGGCGAAGAACATGAGGTACATGCAGAGGAAGTCCATGGACTTGATGGCGTCAATTAGCGACAATTTCCGGACTTGAGCGTTGGTACTGGTGATAAAGTCGATTTCGCTTTCCGACATCGTAGACTCATATTGCAGCTTTGATGTGAGTGGAGCAACGTTACCCGTTGTCATCTCGGACTCCTCGACCATTTCACCGTGCATGTTTAAACCGCCAACTGTGAACTCTAAGTGTGGAGTTCGTAGTACAATAGCGCAGATATACATTGTTCCAGCCATGATACAGCCAACCACCAAAAAAGTCGAGGGCACACCAACAGCTTCGATGCACGGACGGTAAACTTTCGCCCAAGCGACAGCTCCTGCACCATATCCAGCTACAGCAAAGCCTGCAGCTGTGCCTCGGTAGTCTGGAAACCATTTTTGAAGTGCAGATACTGGAGCAATGTAGCAAAGACCCATTCCAAAGCCGCAGAATATACCATAGCCGAGATAAACTGGAACGATAGCCTTGTGTGCCACACCGAGGGCCACAATGATGTGACCTAGTAGAAACGATGTCGTACCAAGCATCACACCGGATCGAGGACCATTGCGTTCGATCCAAGGCCCCATTATGGCCGTTGTGGTACCGAAAACACCGACTGCAATGTAGAAGGCATTAACGGCGTGGCCTGCTTTCGGGTCGTTGTACACGTAGTCGTCGATGGGTTTGTTGAAAACTGACCAGGAGTACAGCGATCCGATGCAAAACTGAACCAGGAAACTCGCGAAAAACAGGTACCACCGAGAGAACTGAAGACATTTTGCTGAGTAGTAGCGGTCCTTGCCGAGGTAGAACGTAAACAACCATTCTTCGGCGTCGTACTGCTCTAGAGAGCAGGGATTCCGTGTCACAGTCCAGTGGTTGGCAATTTTCATTTGCACTGAATGCATGCACGAATTGTTGACTCGGCTCATCTTGGAAAGTCAAAGAGACCTTGAAAGAGGAATGGAAAATGAGGTGCTCCTGTGTGAAATAGCTAACACCGTGGAAGAGGTGAAGACATGGTGCCTCTATAATGCGTTACATTTCTTTCATATGGCAAGGATCACCATGAAAAAAATGGGAAAGACGAGCCCAGAACGATCTTATCCTAAAAACGAAAGGTAAATGGCTTGTGCTGAATTTGCCAACTGGGGGGAAACGTGTGGCTAACCAGATAACTTCAACAGATAACTTCAACTCAACTTCGTTCTTGGTTTACATTCCTGCGAAACCCATATTGTCGAAAACTTTTTGTCATCATAGCTAAGATTCATGAATTATACATACTTTGCTCTGTTCGAACTACAACTACGTGCACAACGTTCCCTCTGCCTTCAATTCTTTCGTGTACCAGTCCATATTCGTTCGCGACTACTTACGCTGCATCAAGAAGCGGTTCCTCCTTCTGTGGTTGCTTGCCCTTGATGCTGATAACGCGTTTGCCGAAGAGGCTCAGGTGGTAGCCAGGTTCGAATCGATCTGCAGCTTCCGTACGCACGAAGAACAGCACAACGAAGCCAACAATCACAATGATGAAGATGCGGCGTACCGTGTAGATGTAAGCTTCGTGGATCTCCCATCCATCTGCGATCTGGTTGCCGTACGTGTGGTTAAATGTGATTCCACCAACGACACCACCAATTGACCAGGCTGTAAGGATCAATCCGTGCATTGCACCGATATTGAACGCCCCGAACATATCAGTTAGGAAGGCTGGGATCGTGCCAAAGCCACCACCATAACTGGCTGTAAGGATGAAGATCTCGGCCACGAATCCAGTGTAGTTGTTGTTTCGCATGAGAATAGGGATCGTACCGAGGATGATCGCCTGCG
Organism: Phytophthora meadii; assembly: GCA_032432875.1. NCBI lineage: Eukaryota > Oomycota > Peronosporomycetes > Peronosporales > Peronosporaceae > Phytophthora > Phytophthora meadii. Next base: position 590,756 of record JAUMGV010000033.1, read on the forward strand.
ACGCTAGTGCGTAGAAGTACAGACACTTGCGGGCGAACGAGTGTTCCACGTTGAACTTGCGCACGATGACGTCGGACACGAGCGGGAATACCAATCGCCCACAGCAGTTGAAGACGCCGTTGATCGAGACGATATCCGATGCTTGGTCTGCAGATTTCTTGAAAATGTCGGTGCACATACTGGAGAGCTTCGACAGCACGATCAGACCGTAGAGCTGATTGCCGAAGAACATGATGTACATACATAGGAAGTCCGGGGTCTTGATGGCGTCGATCAGCGTCAATTTCCGCACTAAAGTGTTGGTAGCAGTCGTTGGCTCCACAATCTCTTGTACATCTCGTGCGGTAGGTGTCGTAATGGACTCGTATTCGTGTGAAGACAAGACACTGACCTTCTCGCCGCGGTGAATGAGTTCGTCGGCCTCATCCACAGCTTCTCCGTGGATATTTAAGCCACTGACAACGAATTCATGGTGCGGAGAACGCAGTACAATAGCGCAAACGTACATAGCGAAGGCCATGACACAGCCGATGAGAATAAATGTCGACGAAAGTCCCACGGCATCAATGCACGGAAGGTAGACCTTCGCCCACACGACAGATCCAGCTCCATATCCTCCAACTGCAAAGCCTGCAGCCGTTCCGCGATAGTCGGGGAACCATTTTTGCAGTGCCGACACGGGGGAGATGTAGCAGAGACCCATTCCGAAGCCACAGAAGATGCCGTAGCCGATGTAAATGGCTGCGATCGCCTTGTAGTGCACGCCGATGGCTACAATGATGTTGCCAATAAGGAACGATGAAGTACCGAGCACAACTCCGGCCCTTGGGCCATGGCGTTCAATCCACGGCCCCATAATCGCCGTCGTCGTGCCAAAAACACCCACAGCAATGTAGAACGCGTTAACGGCGCGGCCAGCCTTGTTGTCGTCGTACACATGCAGATCAATGGGTTTGTTGAAGACGGACCAGGAATACAGCGAGCCGATACAGAATTGAACCAGGAAGCTGGCGAAGAAGAGGTACCACCGGGTGAAGCGCAGACCCGGCAGCCAGAAGTAGCGGTTATTGCCCAGGTAGCACGTGACAAGCCACTCTTCGGCCGCGTCTTGCTCGGCCGTACGGTGCTTGGGCGGGACCGTCCAGTGGCCAGCGATCGCGTCTTTCGTGGCCCTTAGACATGTTTTCTCGGTCGGTGCAGTCGAATTGACGGTGGCAGGGTCTTCTACGCCCATAGTGAAAGGTTGACGGAAGTTCGACTTGCAGTGGAGGCAGCCAATTGAGGAATGAACGGAGGTTTGGCAAGCAGGATTTGGCATCCGAAACGAGAGCAGTCGCTGGTATTGGTCATGAGGAGCCGAAGACTTTAGATTCCCAAAGACTTCAACGTGGTGGAACGTTGAAGTTGGTGAAAAAAGCGATATAAAATTGCGTTTCCTGGGATGACTGGATGTGAAAATGAATACATGGTTGAAACTAGTGGCATTATATTTTGCAATATACTTGAGTTTGTATTACACTGCACCTTTGGAAAATGTTTGAAGTGGTGGTGTGTCTCGTGGTAATTGGGGAAATTAATCCGAGTTGAGGGCATGTGTCGAGGAGATATCAAGACGACATGACCGCACCGGAAGGTCTAGTGCTCGCTCGGGTTTCGAACTACACTAGAGTGAAGGTGGAGGTGGATGACCAAGCCTTTTACAAAGGATAGGAGCACCAAGTTCACTTCACCACTAGCTACAGGATGATGTAGTCTACACCATCCATGCACCTGCTGCCTTTTCTCGCCTTTAACTTCTGCCTACGTTCGAGTTGAGGGGATGGACGTGTCAACACGGCAACAGGGCCTTGCGCGCCGAACGATGTCGCGCCCACTAGACGGCAGCAACTTTTAGTATCCTTCTCTGGTGTGAAGTGTCCTAAAACTTTTCGGCTTGCAGTCCCAAGCTTTAGGACGGGCGGCGCATACATTTTGCCTATCTAGCCCGACGTCACGACGGTCATCGGGGTGACACCAGGAGCGACAACTTGTCGCCGTCAAGGCAGCACGTCTGGTTCAGCACGAAAGCTGCCACGACATTTGCTTCATTTTCGACGTCAAGAAACACCCCGGCTTCTCCGTGCTGACGTTGGCCATTGTTTAACGCTAGTGATCATGACCGAAATGTGTCAACGAACATGCTCATACGCGGAAACGCAAGGTGCTGAGCACTATCCCTGTCCGTTTAACAGCATCACGGTGACCAAGCCACCGGCACCGCTTTGCTGCACCACCAAGAAGCCGCCATCGGAATCGTCGTGCCTAGATACAACCCGGTGGCGGGCATGCGAGGTCATCGTTGCTGCGTGGTTACGACTGCATGGCACACCATCGCAATGCAGACTCCAAGTTCCCAGGGTGCTTGCAAAACTGAGTGTTGTTGCTGGCGAGTGCTTCGCCTTTTTGCGGTGGTCACATCAGGTAGCTGCACATTGAAGTGCAACAAGAAAAGAGGCAGAACATGGACAAGAGAATGACGTCTTGCTAGTTGTGAAGTTGCTTCAACAACAGCTTCAGAATAGTACACAAATGCTATTCGTTTCTCTTCTTTGAGCTACGTCATATACTACGAACGTCCACGCACACTTAAGCCTCACTCTGCAGCAGGTCCTCCTTGTTCGTGGGTGTGTCCTTGGGCTTGATGCTGATCACACGCTTACCAAAGAGACTGTAGTGGTAACCCTTCTCGAACCGGTCGCGCGGGTTCGTGCGCACCATAAAGATAAAGACTCCCGTGATGCACACCACGATCAAAATCTTGTAGATGCTGTCCACGTACGCGTCCACGGGCGTGGTACCGTCCTTAATAGCTGCGTTGTACTTGGCGTTGAAAGTCAAGCCGCCAGCCACACCACCCAGAGACCAGGCCGTCAGGATGAAGCCGTGCATGGCACCAATGTTGAAAGCACCGAACATGTCCGTCAAGAAGCACGGGATCGTACCGAAGCCACCGCCGTACGAGAGCGTCAGTAGGAAAACGAGCGCAACGAAAGCGCTGTAGCTCTCGTTTTTGATCAGCGTCGGGACGATGGCGATGACGGTGATCTGCGAGGCGAGGCCATAGTAAAAGAGGCACTTGCGGCCGAACGCGTGCTCGATGTTGAATTTGCGCACGATCACATCCGAGATGAGAGGGAATAGCAGACGTCCGACGCAGTTGAAGACGCCGTTGATGGACACGATGTCGGCACCCTGGTCGGCCGTCTTACCGAAGAGTGTCGTGCACATGGTGGAGAGCTTGGATAGCACGATGAGGCCGTAAAGCTGGTTGCCGAAGAACATAATGTACAGGAAGATAAAGTCCGGGGACGTGATAGCTTGGATCAGCGTCATCTTCTTCACCTGTGAGTTGGTGTCTTGCGAGTTCGGGTCGACCATCGCCTCCATTTCGCGGGCCGTAGGGGTACGGATTGATTCAAATTCGTGAGCCGACATGACGCTCAGCTTCTCGCCGCGCTGGAACGACTCCTGCGCCTCGCGAACAGCTTCACCGTGCATGTTCAGGCCGCCAACGTGGAAGTCAAAGTGCGGGTTTCGCAGGCACACAGCGCAGCAGTAGAGGATAAAAGCCATGACGCAGCCAATGACAATGAATAAATCGGGTACGCTGGTAGCATCGATGATCGGAAGGTAAGCCTTACCCCACACCACCGAACCAGCACCGTAGCCGCCCACAGCGAAGCCAGCAGCAGCGCCACGGTAATCCGGGAACCATTTCTGCAGTGCCGACACAGGTGAAATGTAGCACAAACCACTTCCGAAGCCACAGAACAGACCGTAACCCACGTACAGACCGACGATAGACTCGGCGTGTAGGGAGATGCAGCTGATAACACATCCGATCAAGAACGACGTGGCTCCGAGCATAACACCTGCACGAGGTCCGTTGCGCTCAATCCATGGGCCCATAATTGCGGTCGAGGTACCGAACACTCCGACGGCGATGTAGAAAGCGTTGACAGCCATGCCTTTGGTCTTGTCGCCGTAGATTAGAAAGTCGATGGGGTTGTTGAGCACCGACCACGAGTAAAGCGAACCAATGCAGAACTGCACCATGAAACTCGCGAAGAAGAGGTACCAGCGGTTGAATTTCACCCATCGCAGCGTCATGTACTTGCCGAAGACGTATGCAGTGAACAGATATCGCTCCGCCTCGTCCTGTTCGTCGGACCGGTGCTTGTCGGGCACCGTCCAGTGCTTCACGAGCACACCGGTGATCTTGTCACCGCAGGACTTGGCAGGAGGAGTCACTTGTTGGACGGACGGGTCGGTCATTGTGTAGAAGGGCTGGGGAGAGGACACTGGAGAGAGGACACAAGTGTGCACGACGCTGCCAATTGGGGAATGCGAATCCAGGAACCGGGAGCGCAAGACTGCTGCTCAATGCTTGACCCTAGGGGCCAGGTTGAAGCGATATATACGGGGCCCGTTTCTGCCGGGCGACGAGAGACCGAGCTTTGCTGCACGGCTGGTTTGACGTCGGTCAGTCGAACGCGACGTCATCGCTTGGCCCTTGCGTGTCAGGCGATGGCCAGCGTTAAACGCTGGGATGGAAATCAGAGCCAAAGCCGAGTTGACGCCATTTGCAGTGGCTTTTACTTGGCGGGGCAGTGCATGTGCAAATGTATCCTATGTGCGGGACAAACGCGATTAACCGTGAGAAGCTCGCGTTAATTTAGCAAATGTGTTGCTGACTAGTGTCGACTAGCCTAAAATATTCAGTCAATAATGCTGGCGGAAGCTTCAGAGCTGAAGCTGGCGGTTGGTACATTTCGTATCTTCAGACGTCGTTGATTCGAGTGCTTTAGCCAAAATGCTGGCTAATTTGCTGCAAGAGCATCTTCCAGAGTCAAACCTCGAGAAGTGGTTCGGGTGGTGGTTGAAGTTGCTTTGCACTGTTCTGCTGGTGCGTCGTCTTTGGCAACCTCGAAGTTCCAGAACTGGAAGTTCCATTCGCAACTGGAATTTCCACCGATCTGACGGTAAAACTCATCATGAGCTTACTTCGTCTCATAGTTTGTGGCACAAGTCCGAAGGATTGTTGCAGCAAGAAGATTTTACTACGGGCTTAATGGCGGGGAATATGTAGTGGGGTCAGCGTACGTGTTGAAAAAATGCTGGAGATCGAGCCGCCGTGAGCCGGTGCTAAGGCTCCTTCCTGATACATCCATTTTACAGTACATGCACCGGTAGGCACTGCCTAGTAGGCAGAGAGACTCTGACTCCGCTTGAAGTTCCCGTTCTGGCGATTCGAGTCGACCGTCGAATGAACGAAAACCTTGCGTGTCGGGTGATGCCTAGAATTGAAGTGGGCCGTACCGTAGGAAGATCGTTTAACGGCGTGAATAATTCAATTCACTGAATTGGCCACTGCCTTTCGCTCCCAAGCAGCACAGTGGACCGAATGCACGTCGACAGCACGATGAAGTCCCAGCAGCTGTGCACGCACGAGTCTGAAGATGGCGAGAGCTTATCCTGTTAACCCGATACATGAGGACCTGTAGTCTCGATGGAGTCACAGCTTCAAGAACGGGTGAAGCCGGCACTAACGCCCTTGAGCTATCGCAATCCACCAGTCTCAGTTGAAGTTGACTCCTGCATCCAGCAAAAGCGCTGCCAACCGACAGTCTGTCAAAGGGATTTCAATGTCTTCGTGGCTTTGTACTAAAAGGTGCCGGGTATTTTTGACCTTAAACCACTGAGTTGGAGCCACCGCCATGGAGCTGACTGTTGACATCATCAAGCGCCGAAGCGGCCACTATGACGTGAGCTTGGTGGCGTTGCTGGATGTATCTCGGATGAAGATCCATCGTCTGGCCCAGCTTGAAGCATGTTTGAACCTTCTGGAGCTCAATGTGGCACACAATGAGGTGCGTTTATCTACATTAGACGTAGTTCAACAATTCTAACATGTTTTTGCGGTTTTGTATTTGTAGCTACGTTCATTGGATGGACTTCCTGCTTTACCACTACTTCGTTGTTTGAAGCTCTCCAACAACCATTTAACCTCACTAGGTTCGTGAATAAAATGTGATACCGATAGGAAAATACGTTTAGAAAAATGCGTTTAAAAGCTTAATTTTGTTGCTTTGACTTTCAGACAGTCTGCCAAGGCTGCCACTGCTGGAAGAGCTCACTCTACCGGTATGTCTGTCTGAGCCTTTGTTGTCGCGCCAGAATTTTTTTTAATTTATTTTGAACAGAATAATCGAATCCGAAGTATCGACTTTCTCGTGCTGTCTACAAAGTTACCAAGTCTTCGTGTTCTTGATTTCAATGGGAATCCCCTCGACAGCAGTGCTAGCACAAAAGCGTCGAAAGCCTTTCCTGCTCTTTTCATTCTAAACGGAGAGGCTCCCACGCTAACAAGAATGCTCGAAGACATATCATCGACAGACTATACGAAGCTTTCGGATGAACGCCAAGGAAATGATCACGAAGAGGAAAATTTCGATCTTGATGACAACATTGAGAAATTGAATGACGAAGCTATCGGTGTTAACGACTTCATCAACGGAAACACAAGGCACCTTGAAGGTCTGTCTGCTCTGCTAACCGCATTTCAGGTCGAACAACACTCCTTACCTGTTTGATTTTTGTGCAGAACTGCTACAGGGATGCAAGGAGAGACTTGCAACAACCGAGCCCGCGTTCATTTTTCCAAGTCCGAAAAGCTATAAAGGTAGCCGATGATTTAAAGAGGAATAAGTAGAGGGTTACAGCTTCCGATTCGGAGGTCAACAGGAATATCAACACCGGTTTTACTGAAAATAAAGAATTGAGTTGCATCACTGGTCCTTGCTGGATAATAAAAAATGGCCCTCACACACGCCGTAGCATATCTTCTTCACTTGTTGCTGTGGTAGTTCCAGTGTCTACTGCATCGAAGATGGACTTGCGGCATGTCGGGCACGTCGAATTCACCAGAAGCCACTCATCAACACACTCTTTATGGAAATGGTGCGCGCACGGTAATACCCGCAGTGACTGAGAAGCTTCATAATCGTTGAGGCAAATACAGCAGCAAGCATCCTCAGGCGGGAACATATTGGCTGTGTACGTCTTGGTCTCTAACTGGTCGATCAACTGTTCACAAGAAGCACAAATTAGCTGTAAAATATCACACAAAAAACTACCAGAACTCAACAGAACTCCTACCTCTTTCGTGGCTCCTTTCCCCCTCATCGGGTCTTGCAATCTACTCAATAGTCGAATGACACATGGTAGACAGAAGCAAAGAATTGGCAGTAGAGCCAAAAGCAGTAAACACGGCAAGAAGATCTTGGCGTACGAGATGATAATCATCCACAGAGCCAATTGATACATTGCCGATCCATCATCGCAGCGTGCTCCATCACTGATGACCCACATGTTGCCAACTAGGAACCAGAAGAGCCCAGCCAGGTCCAATCCATACTTGAGCTGACTCAACGGCGTCATATACTGTTCCCGAAGTCTGATAGCAGTATTACTTCTTGCACCGTTTAAATAGTAAAGAGTCCATTCCAGTAGTAAAGTGAACATGAGGTGCACCGTATGTAGCAAGACCCACACTTGAATGCGGTAGCACAGTGTCTCTCCCTGCCAATGCATCGCCAAGATGACACTAGCAGCCACAATCTGCGGTAAATTAACCAATGAGATCGCCCACATAATGAGCCGCGAGTTGCGAGCATCTCGAGCTTCCTGAACGCTGCTGTTAAGTACGTTCAACCGTACAGCATGAGCTTCATCGGGTGCAGCAGGTCCACTACCAACTCCCGCAGTAGCCAATAACCGCGCGCGAGAAGGAGACGCTAAAGAACTGCTACTTGGGCCTGATGAACGCAGAGCGACACGCTCTTCAGTGCTGGGCATAGCTGCTGGGTCGGAAGTCTCGGGCATGCAGGGACTGTGGGAGTTCCTAGGTTTTGATCCCCTTTTTATCTGAGTTTTAGTGTTCTGCATAATTAGCCAATAGGAACGACGACAGTTTTCTTAGTGTTATGAACAAGAATAGGAACCTACAGAAATGGAGAGATGAGGCTTGTCATTATGGGAATTCTTAGCAGCGGTGAGGAGATTCTATGCTACTGAGAGGACGAATCTAGTGAAGTGAGGACGGGGGGAGTCCAGTGTGTGTGTGTGTGTGTGTGTGTTTTTTTTTTTTTATAGCGACAATGGTACAGAGATATCGAGGTCATAGTAGAAATTCATAGTAGACATTCGTCCTTGGCAGAACGCACGCGTGATAGCTGTTCCACTTGGTGTTGGGAAAGGATATCCGAACCATTCAAGTAGAATTGTATCTATTGCTCTCTGTTCACAGACTGTCAAAGATATCGTTGTCCGCCGACTCGGTAACGACCTCCACACCTTTCTGTGTGCGTGGCAGAGCAACCCCTTGTCCTCGTTCCATGCTCTTAAATGATAACGAGAAACTTTGGGCAGATAAAAGCTTCTTTCGTGTTTATCCCATAGTGAATGGATTGGTAAATTTGGTGTCCGGTTTTCCATAATTCATCACCTGGTTGATGACGTACTTGCTGTAATTTTCCCAAATGGCCTTCTCATAAGGATATCCGTGGATTTTGCGTCGAGGGACTCGCAGTGCCTTCACTAGGGCCATGTCAGCGTTTTCAAGCTTGTCCACATTACGCCACTTGTAGAACTGCTTCGTTTCCAATCTTCTGGCCACAGAACTCCGTGCATCCTTCCCCAATAGAATAATGATTGCCGTATTCTTCTCTCCGTAAGTGCTCGTGAGCGTTGCAAGCATCGCTCCGTCCGGATCTTTCTGGTTTAGCTGAGCAGTATACTTGGCCCAAGCCTTGAATTTGCTGTTGGAGAAAAACTTGCCCACCATTTTCCAGTCCACCGTTTTCCTAAAGTTCAGCACTTCCCCTAATCCTAGTCTCTTGAATGAATCGTCAGCAGACTGGCCAGCATTCACCAGCCTCTGAAGCTCCTTGGTCTTGCTTGTTGTCATTGCATTTGAGATCTTCCCTAGTCCAGGGATGTTCACAGGAAAGACCCTTCCTTCGTCCTCAGGAGTGTCAACCCTCAGAAACCTCTTGGAAGGTGTGTGTTTCCCCTGTACGAGATCCGTTGAGATAACCAGCAAAGTAACCACCAGGAGAACGATTTGGTGAAACTTCATTTTTGAGGTTAGTAGTAGATTTGAGGGCTGATGTGAGCGGCGGAGAGCAAATTTGAAAATGATACACTGTTTAGACTGTGGAGTGGTGTTTCCTGTCTGAGGGAATCGATGGTCCAGCAACGGACCAGGACCACTGGTCCTACCAGGACTGACAGAAATCTCTCTAATAACACCTAATTGGGGTGTGGTGGTGGTAATAAATTGGCTCCGTCGTCTGTGTAATCTCAATTCAGGACGATGCATGTAAACGCGCACAGATCTTCCCAACACTACATAGTTGACGGATTCCTTTGGATGTGCACAATAGAATTGTACCATAATACATGATTACATTCCCATTGCTTACGATATTTTTTGGCTCAGAATATGTGTATGGTATCCGTAAATTTCGCTGGGAAACCTACCAAATATGAGTCGAGGAATGTGTCTGAAGATCTCTACCTCCCATTCCATAAACAAGGTCGTCTCGAGGACGAAGAAGCTCGGAAATGAGATTTAACGAAATAGTTGTATTAGACGGCAAGAGAACAGAAAGCTAGCAAAAGAATAGCTAGAACCCGCGAAGGAACCAGTGATGGCAATAAAAATGTGAATCCTTTCAATAAAATAAAATAAATCGATTTATAAGTTTTATCAAATTACAAAAAACTCAACAGCAACGCTTAGCTAGAGTTCGTGTCCCGCTCGTGTTCTCTTCGCTGGTGGTCGAGATCTGGATGCACGGCTCTCTTGCAGTTGCTTCCACAGCAATGTTTTTTGATACTACACAGAATCCAAAGACAAGTTCACTTGATACCGAAAAATGAAAAGTGAGATTAGATGTGAGCTCTCTCCGTACCAGAGCTCTTTAAGCGGGTTTGTCCTCGCTTCACATACAGTGACTATTGAAGTCTCAGCTTTACTACGCTCGTTCAGTCCTACAGCGCTTAACTTGATCTGCCAAGTCTCACCATGTCCACGTCGCACATTGACCTTCAACGTTGACCTTCAATATGAATTCCAATACGCCTCCCTCGAAGTGCAACTTCGACCTAACCTGCATTGCCAACATTGGCAAGATTCAGCAGCGTCTTTAGTCGTTTCTTGTCGAGCGCCTCCGTAAAAGCGTCAGCAGGATTCACGTCTCCTTTCACTTTGTGCAGTTCAATCGCACCCTTTTCCACTTGCTCTCCCACGTAATGCCAGCGCAGCTCAATGTGACGCGTGCGACGACTGTAGGTCCGATTAATAACCGTCGTATGAGCAGCTTGAC
>JAUMGV010000033.1:601285-632181 GCA_032432875.1 Phytophthora meadii
CGGATATTTTGGATCTCATTACGTGATTGTAAGTGTAAGTGCAAAAAAACTGTCCGGATACCACTTGCATTCAATTCAGGATTCTAAGGTGGTCATGCCGCGCAAGCGCAAGGAGAGAGAAAGCGATTCCCAGTCGTCTCGCACGAGCCGGCGGAGAGCTACTCGGCCCGATGAAATATCTGGTACGCAGACACAACTCTTGCGTCGTTGGCAGTTCTAATCGAATGCTTGTTCGTAGATGAAGAGTACGAAGTGGAACGTATTATCGATATGAAAATCGTGTCGGGAAAGCCAAAGTATCATGTAAAATGGAAGGGTTACAATGACACTACATGGGAGCCGGAATCCAATCTTACGTGCCCCAGGCTTCTGCAACAATTTAACGAAGAGCAGCTAAAACGTGCCCGTGCTTCCAAGAAGAAAGCTGCGAGCCCGAAAGCGACAGCAAGCTCAGAGAGCTCCGTGAAACGGAAAGCGTCAAAAGGTAGCTAATGATATTGTCTTCGAGTGCATTATTCTCTGACTGAACTGTTGGTCATCGGTGATAATATACAGGTACTTCTCAGGAGAAAGAGTACGAAGTGGAAGCAATCCTTCGAGAGAGATTTCGTTTTGGATTACCTCATTACCTAGTCAAATGGAAAGGGTATACGGAGTCCAGTTGGATCGCTGGATCAAACATGAACTGTCCCGAAGTCCTGGCGGCATTCCGACGTCGTCAACAGAAAGCTCATCCAGCGGCAAGTATACAGGTTTCTGTTGCCAATGTCACAGAAAACCACAGTACAACCAATTCTACAACTGTCCCGGTGGCCACCCCAACTGATATAAACCAAGACGCACGGACATTAGATCCCTCTCCAAACAGAATCGACAGATCTCAACGGATTGTCAGCAATGCAGACGAATTACGGGGAGTTCAAGAAAACTCAAACCCCAATTATGAATTTGATTTTCCTGATTATCGGGACGAAAACACCAACGACGAGGAGACCAAGGTAGACGAAGAAGCGAGGAGTGAAACTAATTCGAGCAACTTTTTTCGGAAGAAAAGACCAACGGTCAGCCACAGTAGGCCGAAATCGCTGTTGAAGGCGCCACGGACCCGTCCATTTCGTATCGATGTAGCAAATGAAGGCCTTGACGACGATCATGAGTTTTTAGCCTCTGATTATTGCGCTAGTGAGAGTGATGACGGTTCTGACGAAGAAACCACAGAAAATATCATCGTCAACGAGGAAGATGACGAAGATGAATTTTCTGTTGAGACTGCTGAGGAGATTCGTGCTGTCGCAGGACCTCAAGATTATATAACAGATGAAATGCTGCGGTCTATGTCTATAAACGGTTGGGAGGAGCTGAATGTCGGCGATGGTGTGGACGATACCAATACGGATGGCATGTGTGATGTTATGAACGATCCTCCCCATTTACAACAATCAGCAATTGATGCAGCTCGAACGATGAAGCCAACGGATTTATTTTTTTATTTTATGCCGAAACGCCTCTGGAGAGATATCGCGCATGAAACCAATTTGTACGAGCGCCAAACACGCACTCAACGGTTACAAGCCACGTCGCTGGCCATAAATGCCAAGACGAATGATCAAGCTTTGCGAAGCAAGTTGTACCGAGAGAAAGAACGAGCCCTGGATTCGTTCAAGGAGATTTCCGCAGCGGAAATAACGCATTTCTTGGCGTTGATCATTTCGAGAGCTGTTTGCCCTATTAAAGCCCGTATGGAAGATCATTGGAAAACCCAGGCGCGTGGGGCAATTCCCGCCGGGACATGGTCACCATTCATGCCTCGACTGCGTTTTAAGGAGATTAACAGGTACGAACGTGCGCTCAGAACTGGATTATGAATTGCCGGTATAAATGATGAGACAACGTTGACATTTTACCTGGTACTAATAGAGACGTGTTGGTAGGTTCATCCACTTCACAGACAACGAGGACCCACGAGCAAAATCCGATCGGGCATGGAAAATTAGAAGTGTAATTGATACTCTCCAAGATACGTTTAAGGGTGCGATGGAGCTAGGGCGTTGGGTTGCGTTCGATGAAATGGTTATCCCGTCAAGGAGTTCGCGGAATACAATTCGTGTTTTTCTGAAGAATAAGCCGCACAAGTACGGGACAAAGCTGTTCGCAGTTTGCTGTGGCGAAACCCACTACTGTTCCAGGTACAGAATGATACTGTTTAGGTGTATGTCAAGTAGATGTCATTTACTTAGGTTTTTTGTGCGTCTTTATCACAGATTCGAAGTCTATTGTGGCAAGAAGCAAGATAGTCAATTTGTTGACACGAGAAGTGGGCCAATGGCTGTCGTCCGTAACTTGAAGGCCCTGTGGGAACAGCGTCAAGTAGATCGCTCGAAGAAAAGAATCGTTGTTACGGACCGAGAATACTCATCAGTATCGCTTAGTTTTCGCCTGATGGACATGGGGTATTACAATATCGGAACAGTGTCCACGAGTCGGCTTGGTTTTGTGGAGAATTTCAAGACAAAAAAAAAGAGCCAATCACGCAATATGCCTCGAGGGTCCTACAAGCTTGCAAGAAACACCACAAACGGAGTATTGTTCGCATCAAGGTGGGTAGACTCAAAAATTTGTTATTTTCTGGCCACTGGAGTCTCGGCGAAAAGATCGTCTGTACAACGAAAGCAAAGGGACGGTACGTACGCTACTATTCCGTGTCCGGAGTTTGTTGTGAATTACAACAAGTACATGGGTGGCGTTGATAATCACGACCAATTACGCCTGCAACGGTGAGTTTAATGTAGAGCAGTGCTTATTTCATTTTTACTGACATGAGGTACTGTATGTGGTTGGTTTAGTTACTCTGTTCAAATGGTCATGCGCGCCAAAAAGTACTACAAGAATCTTTTTTACGGGCTTCTTGACATTGCGATCATCAACGCATTCATTGTACACCGTCTATACGCAAAGTCCATCGAAGAGAAACCGCTTTCACACTCTAACTTCCTGATCCAACTCCACGAGGAGCTCCTAGGTCTCCAAGACCAAGATTTCTTGGAAACTGAACACATTACTGAAGAAGTTGTTGCAGTGGATGACTCAAGGGACCGGTCGGCTTCGATTACTACTGCCTACGCTATTGCTAGCTCGAGTCATCGAGTGTTGATGTCAACAGATAAAACTGCGGGTGGGAAATTCAAGTTTCGCGTCTGCAAAGTTTGTTCCATCATGTGCCGTACAACTTCAGATGGAAGGCGTCGATTGGCAGGAACAACGCGCCATTACTGTCAGCAGTGTTCCTCCGATCGCGGGAGACTGTTTTTATGTGTAAAAGCACGGCATGTGACTGATGGAAATTCGGTTTCTTGCTTTAATATTTGGCATTCGAACTGGAAGAATGGAAGGAATATTCCGCAACTGGAGAAGAGAGGGGGTATTCGAATTCGCCGTTCGACAGAGGAGTTACCAAACGATTCAATTGCTGTCTCAGTGGCCACGGTTGAACCACCCGAGGTAAGCTCGCGACGGAGGAATTTGAGCTTTCAGGAGCTTCTCTTGGGTGAGACTCCAGTTGTTGGAAGTCCAGCCCATTTTCAAAGTACAGAGGCACAGCAAATTCAAGTTTCATCAAGTCACGATGATCAGCTCGGAGCCGATAGGGACGGCCTGGTTGGTAGGAGTCACGATGCCCCAGAAGGAGGTGATGGGGGTCCTGACAGATACGATCAAGAATTTTATGACAATGATGGGGCGCAAGCTCCAGAAGGCGTGGGGGCTGACAACATGGACAACCTAGCTAGTGAAAACAACTAGTTGTCATTGCATAGAATATCCGCGTGCTCGACCTCGATCCTCCGTTTCGCTGAAGACTATTAAAGCCTCCCCCCCCCCCCCCCTACCTCAAGATGAGCGCCCTGACCCAGTAGCCACTTCGGAGAAGAAGAGCGGCGCCGTTTCGTTCTTCATGGACCTGGCTGCTGGCGGTATCTCCAAGACCGTCGCCCCCATCGAGCGTGTCAAGCTGCTTCTACAGTGCTTCGTCGCAGATCAACCAGAACAAGGGCATAGTGGACTGCTTCGTGCGTGTGTCTAAGGCGCAGGGCACCCAGGCCCTGAACTTTGCCTTAAAGGACAAGTTCATAAGCTCTTGATGACGGTGTCACCAAGGACAAGTTCTGGCGTTTCTTCAAGGGCAACCTGGCTTCGGGCGGTGCCGCTCGCCGCTCTTCGTGTACCCGCTTGACTTTGCCCGTACCCATCTCGTAGCTCTTGAGGTTTAGTCAATGGTGGCGCAATGTTGAGTTGTGAGATAAATAATTCGTACTTAGTGAGTAAATGATGGTGCAATGGGGTCAAATTCTTTGGTATGTTTTTTGTTGCGTGTGATTTCCATTGAAATACGATGGCGAAGACGCGTGCGGGGAAAAGGCAAACCAAGGTCGCTCTGTTAAAGGGCAACACGCGGATGAAGGCTGGGCAAACCGAGAGAACTGCGCATACGAGGCAGTTACTGGTGGCAGCAGAAACGAATTCGTTAGTCGTCCCGGCCAAAACGCAGGAGAATCAGTCGGCCAAGAGCAAGTCGTCAACCAAGGGCAAGCCTTCATCTAAGAAACGAAAGGGGAATATTACTGAGTCCTCGGATGGATCTAGCAAGCGACCAAAACCGACAGGCCAAGATACTGAAGTTTCTGTACAGGATTTTGAAGCTGCTGAACCGGAGGAGGCAGAAGGCCAAGAGGTTCCCATCAAATTCCTGAAGGAAGCTTGCGATGAAATGAGGAGAGCTTGCAACGAGGAGTACCAAGGAGATAAGCGGCAATGCGAGCGGCGCACGAAAGCACAACCGTACACTTTGGCAAACTATCAGAAGCGCTTATGGGTAGAACGGTATCTCGCCGCACGAAATAGATGCGAAAAGGTGGATTACAATGATTTAGCGACCAAAATTCAGTTCAAGGCCTTCAAAAGCGAACCAGCAGAGCTCAAGAAGCACCACCAGTCTCTGCTCAAGGAAGTATATGCAGGGTATCTCAAGGTGTTGGAAAATAAGAAAAACAAGGCTAATGCAGATCCCAGCGCAGGCCTAAGAGAACTCGTGACATCAAGCAATGCCTCGTTGATCACGAAGATACAGGAGCTTTTGAGCGAGGGCCACGAAGAAACTAAGAAAGAGCTGAGACGTGCAATCCGGGAGGAAAGAGAGATAAGCCAAGCAGCGAATCCACTTGCTACTGGAAAGATAGGGAAGGAGTCGAGTTTAGACCAAGTTCAAGCAGTAGCGGCAACTTTACCGACTCTCGTGTGTGACACTGAAGAGGAGAAGCAGACTTTACGGGCGGAGTTTGATTTGATCTACCACAAGATCACCGTCTCGCTGTCTGCTGCATCCGAGAGGAAGTTGAAGGACTTGGAGACAAGCCACGTATCCAAGTTGGAGGATCGCAAGGCGAGACACTTGGAAGCTGAGGAAAAAATTCAAGAACTAGTTCGGGAACTGGATGAAGAGAAGTTGAACTCCACTACGCTTCGAGAAGAACTAGAGGCTCAGCGCAAGGCTCCCACTGGTCGACGAGGTGACAAAGGTAAGCAGAAAAAATTGGAGGAGGCACTCAGAAACAAAACAGCCGAATTAGCAGGAGAGAAGGCGATATCAAGCGGCTACCAGAAGAAAGTAAAATATTTGGAGACAGCACTGAATGCGGCGAGAGCGAAGATTGAAGAGCAAGACGAAGAGCTGGAAGCGGCCGTACGGCAAATCAACACGAAAGGCAAGGAAGTGAAATCTGTCAGCAGTACGATAAGAAAGAAGGACAAAAAAGGCAGAGGAAGCATGGGTGAAGTCAAAAGAACTAAAGCTAAAGGGGGGGGTAACGAAGAAGTTGCAGGGAACAACTTGTGAAATTTAAAGGAAGAGAATAACGAACAGTCAAACGACTTCAACAACCGTGTTTCATTATGTGTTGAAGTAAACTGTGGTGCAATGTTGGTATGTGTCGGGTGTTCTGGAATTGAGCTCGGGAAGTTTAAGTCCTTGCTAGCTAGCCGCTCTAAGCACTCTTGCACCAGCACCTATTTGTCCTACTGACCCGTTATCGACAGCACGATGCAGCCCTCATTGCCATTGTCGCGAAGTTGCCTCTCCATCTTGTCATGCTTCCACTCGAAGTCCTTGTGGCTTTAAGTTTCTTCGTCTGCGACTGGTCTCGCTCGTCTAATGTACAAGTGTAGCTCTCGGAGTGAATTCCCGAATGTCATTTGAACATGAAGTGTTTTCAGAAGCTCCCATCGAATACAAAAAGGGCTAGAGCATGAATGTCGATGGCGTGGAC
The DNA here is from genome assembly GCA_032432875.1 of Phytophthora meadii. Lineage (NCBI taxonomy): Eukaryota > Oomycota > Peronosporomycetes > Peronosporales > Peronosporaceae > Phytophthora > Phytophthora meadii. Next base: position 607,603 of record JAUMGV010000033.1, read on the forward strand.
ATACCAGCGTCGTTAATCCCACCAGGCGAAGATGAGGTAATACCACACACATGTTGATAACCGCCAACACGGCATCTTCTTCAAACACGGTGTCATGACAGTACAAAACAGTAGCGGAGTTGATTAGCGAGCCAGGTCGACTTGACGATAATTTTTTTCCAGCGCACACAACAGCGTTGTTGCTTTCCTTAACCCCACGGATGTCTCCGGCGACAACACAGATCTTTTGCAAATGCGGAAGGTCCACAACTGCTGACGCGATTAGTTTCATCCCTTTTGCTACCAAGTTGTCTTGAATCTCAATGCCCACCACGCAAGACGCCCGAGTTTGTAACGCAATCTGGACGAGAACGTTCCCGATACCAGATCCAGCGTCGAGAAACACATCGCCCTCTTGAAAGGCTGCTTCAGTTATAAAACTGGATACTGCTACCATCGTGATCTCCCCAGCATTTAGCTGACGCTTATTGGCACGTACATCGCGCCTAGTCAACACACGAAAAAGCCTTTCTGTGGCGTTATACGTGTCTTCGGGAGACAACGGTACCATCAATTGCTCTGTAATTCCGGGCGTACTATCCGCTTGTTGGACTCGTTGGCTCTTGCTATTTTGTTGGAGTGACTTCCGAAAGAATCGCGGCGGAAATTGCAACACGTCAGTTCCTAGTCGTCGCTTGAGCGTCTTGATACGTTGCTGAAGCTTCTCTGGGCTCCATTTCTGTGGTCTCATCTTTTCTGCCACTAACGACCACTTGACGCGGCGTCCAGATTTCACGTACGTCGCTGCTAGCTGAACGAGCTGGCGATCTTCTTCATCAGAAAAATCTGCCATTCTCTTTCACAAGTTCACAAGGCCCCGTTTGACTAGAATTTGTATACCATACGATCTGTAGTCATTACTGGCACTTAAGCCAAGGTTTCGCCACAGTTGACCCATTCCATTTCTACATGTATGCTCACTGATGAACCAATATGTATTGAGCCGTTTATCCGTCACTTTGAGCCAGGGAAACTAACCTCGCTGGCGACTAACGCCAGACCTCCAGTAGTCCTGCCACCGGTTGCCCACTTTCTCCTACACGAAACCGCTTTTATAACTATCGACTTTGTGTCGCGGCTCAGCAGGGGGTCTCGGATTTGGCTTCCGTCTGCAGATACTCAAGAAGTACTCGATCAACGGTTTCTACCTCCATAAAATCCTTGATCTGCTGGCAAAACAAGGCAGCATTTGTCTGCAGGTTGCTCATTGCAACTGGTATCGATACAAATATCTTGGCTCGTACACGCGGCCCTGAACGGTACATCCTTCGGATTGCAGTCCAGCCCGAAGTAGACGTGTGCATCTCGTTCCACTTGCTCCAAGTAAACGTTCCGTAGTCAATTGACACAGAAATTGTCGGGAAAGTGATAATTCCAAACAGCAGAACCGAAAAGATCCAGGGATATCGAGCCATTGGACGCCACCTCCGAGTGTATTGACTACGAGCCGAGTCATTCTGTTTGTCTAACTGCCGTCGACGGCTGCAGATGCCGAAGAACGGCTGTCTTGTACGTGATGCCATCGCAAGATTGGGTATCTGCGTCGTTTCAAAGCTTGTAGATCCCTTTGCCGGGGGCTCTTCACTCTACGCTACACTTGGATTGAGGAGTCGGTCGAACTTTGCCTCTAGCTGCTGCTCAGGAGACAGAATACCCTGCTTCTCAAGCTCTTTTTTGCGTTCCTTCTCCTTGGCATTGAGTGCTGCAATACGCCGTTTGTTACGAGTGCTGAGGTCGTCACGCACTACCCGCTTCATGCGCTTGAAAATCTCTGGCACTGAGTGGGAATGGAGAAAGCGCAGTAGATCACTCTTAGGAGCGTAGTGTTCTCCCAGTACGTTGCGTCCTACATGACAATCAACCATCAATTCAATTCACACAGTACACTCACACGTAGACGTACCCCATAATTGAGCGATACCATGAGTATCGCGACGGAATTCCAGTGGATCTTCTTCCAGCGCTGTGATCTGCAGATGTCGAGGCTGGAAAACACCAGTAGTTTCAATAATTTGCTGGACTCGGAGGCTTTCAAGCTGGTCTTCCAGTCTCCTTTTAGTGACAGCGCTTGATGTCGACGATAGAAGCCGCAGTAGATCTGCCTGGACACGAACTGAACTCGTTTGGAGCTTTAACGCTCCATCTTCGTGCGCTTTCTGTCTGCGTTTCAGCGTGAGCTTATTCAGTGTAGAGTTCGTATGCATACTGAAATCGTCTGACGCTTGTAGAAGGCGCTCGAAAGGACTGACATCTCGTTCGTACTGGTATATCTCCCATACATCCTCTGATACTTCGTCAGCCTTCTCCACCGCTACAACCATACACAGCAACGTGTACGGAGCTTCTCGCCCTCCTCCATCACTTGGAATCGCAGCATCTTCCAGATACAAATCCAGGGAGGGAGTGTCCTTGCCAGTCACCAGCCAACGGATGCCTTCTGCTTACTGCTCTTGCCCTTGATAATTGGTAGTAGAGAACTGTATTATCAAGTTAAGACAGCACGCAAAACGCTTCCGGAAGCATATTTCACAAATTTACCTTGCAATAAAAGGTCGTCAAGCCACTAAAATGTGCCCTGCCAGTTGCACTCCGCTCTAGTAAATCAACGCTTGGCGACCAATGGCGGCAAGGAAGACCTCCCGCCATGCTCATCACCGTTCCAGGGGAGAAGTCCGCAAACGACACCTATTGGCTAAAACGACGTGAATATCACTTTAAAGACAAAAGGGCTTCTAACAAGGTTTTTCTCTGAGGTTTTTCTTATCCCAGCTTTGCTGGGATAACGGTCGCCGGTGGGACTTGAAGACGGATGCAGATCTGGGATCAATCGTCCCACGGCACCCAACGCATGGAAAGATGTCAGCGGAGACTTCAGAGAAGATCGCTGGAGTACCAATCAGCGAGCAGCTCACGACGATGGGTGAGGACAGGCCCATGTTGAAGAAGCGATTGACTGGGATGCCTGAAGATCGCAGCGAAAGACGTGAGGCACTTCCGAATTTGCCACGAGAGGCGCAGTTCCAAATTGGACGTGTGAGAAGCACTTCCGAACCGTGCGAGAGGACGAGGTGGAGACAACCACGAGTGGAGAAACTGCTCATAAACGACGAACGAGGTGGAGACAACCACGAGTGGAGAAACCGCTCATAAACGACGAACGAAGTGGAGACAACCACGAGCAGCGTGTAACGAGAGCTGCTCTAAACGACGAAGGCCAGCGAGCGAGCTGAAGGTTGAGACAACAACGAGCAGGTCAGAGACCAGCTTACAAACGACGTAGGGCAGCGTAAGCTGTTGAGGACTGGACGACCAAGGCGGAACAGAGGGGCCAGTTGGGTTCTCGGGTAGCGACGTTTGTGGCAGCCAGCAGCGGACATTGGTTCGGTTGGTTTGGCCTGGAGCAGGTGTTGCTGGACCTGAGGGACAACGGGAGGAGCTGTTTGCGCAAGGAAGTGCAGGTGGTCCGTAAGGACACGAACGAACGAAAGAGAGGAACGTAGTGTATATTTACACGTTAATATAAAGTAGGCAAGTTCTCGTTGACGAACGACGAACAAGCCGGCGCGGTGAACCGAGCCAGGAACGACCAGTTGAAGATAAAGAAAGAGTGTCCTTTGACACCCGATCCTTGGGCACACCACCCAGCGCAGCACACGAGCAACGACCCACTGACTGGCAGTGAAAGGATAAACCTGTTACACATTCCCATGGCTTGTTTGGATTACGATAGTTTTTGGCTCAGAGTATGAGTTTATCCGTAAACTTCGCTGGGAAATCTGCAGAGTGTGTCTAAAGATCTCTACCTCCCATTCCATAAATTTGGAATCCAACTTGCCGTATCTGTGTTATAGAAGTTGTGTTTCTGGTGAAGCCACTTGACGCCATCGAACGAAAAACAGCACAACAAATGCATGTTAAGATGACATGGGTGACCAAGTACGACCCATCACAGCCGTTGTGCAGCTTTCTGTTAGATTGGCATGCAACCACTCGACAGTGTGGAGTGGTTGCATGGAGTCCGCATTTTCCGAATGTCCGTTTGCCGATTCAAAGTCTCCACGTATGAAAAACGATTGCAGTATATTCCCGCCAACGAATGAGAAGAATCTTATGCCTCCGTCTCCTTTGATTCTACAGTAGTACTGTACTACTAGTACATGTCATTCCGTGTTTTATCTTCTTGGATTGAGATTACTCAGCAATTGGTTTACCCGTACGCTTCACACGAGGACCCAGTGTGAGCTAGCGGAGAACCAGCGACTCCACTCCACAATACAGTGTATCCCTTTCACATTTACTCTCTTGCATTCACCTCGACCATCGAGTACGTCAAAAATGAAGTTTAGTCACATTTGCTCTTGTGGTGGCTATTTTCTTTTGCTAGTTATCTCCACGGATTGTGTCTCTACTCGAAGCTGACGATTTCTGAGGGTTGATCCTGAGGACGAAGGGAGAAGATTTCAAATGCTATGATCTCATTTCGGACACAACACTCAACTATGTCCAGGCATTTATTTCTTTCATCGAGAAACAAGTATTGCCCGTAAAAGCAAAATCTAAACATGTTTGCCACCGAGCGTTGGCTGCTTCATCTACATCAAGACGCGCGCATTCTGGCGTGGTTAAATCGTGTGGGATTTACACGAGGAACAGTAGCAGCGTGTCGACCAGCGAAGTGTGTCGACCAGCGAAGCGCCCGACGAGTTGGCCGTAACGCGTTTACGCTTCTTAAAGAGCAACTGCGTGGGAGTTTGGATAGCTGCCAGCTCCTTACGTACGTCTTCAAACGACATATGCTGCAGGTCCTTTTGGTCAATGGCCATCAGCAGATCGTCGGGCGTCGCGATGTCCAAACCAGGAGCGGAATTCGGGTCCGTCACATTTCGGATCGCCACTGAATAACCATTCGTACGATTGCTCTTGTCTTTGCCTTTCGCGAGGTCCTTGTCATCCTGCGTGCAGTCACGGAGCTGCAAGCCCACAGCACCACCACTGTACATGACTGTGTAGAATCCCTTGTCGTTAGCATTCGAACCGGAATGGGGTCGACCATCGTTCGAAGAAGTCGATCCAGCATGAGGTCGGCCATCACTTGACGGCGGTGGAGTAGCAGTCGGCATTGGAGCGTCAATACGGAAGCTCTGACGCATTGAGATCGGAAGTTGCTTCCGTGGCGGAGGCAAAGCAGCCCTGGAACGAGATTTAGGACGCACTTGAAGCGGCCGAGTGAGGAATGGGGGCTTTAAAATATTAGCAGCTTCTTCACCTCTGTCACTTGAGGAAGAAGTAGCCTTCGGACGATTCAACGGGGCCAGTGGTCTCATTGGGAAGAGGACGTTCTCCTCCTCCGATCCAGACGAGTCAGGTTCCTCGACAAGTCTGGCAAAAGTAAGCCGACATGGTCTTGGGAATTGACGTAAGGTCTGAATAATATCCTCAAATCGCATTTCATCCAAACGTGTAGCCTCTCCATCGTTGTCGGGGGAAATAGCGACCAACACGTCACCTAGAACTGGTTTGAGATTCTGGAAAGCTGGTGAAATCTTGTTAGGGTCAATAGCTGTGATAGCTGCGTGCAAAGAGCATGGGTCCATAGCTAACGACACACCAAGGGGCATCTGTGGGGCCCACGTGAAAACATAATTGCGCACCAAGTCAGACTCGTCCACTTTGGCTGGAATCTCCTTCTCCCTCGACTGGAAGCGCAAAGTGACTGGAAGTTTCGCACGACGAAGCACCGTCACCAACTGGTCAAAAGCCTTGACTGGCTGCATTCCCTCGGGTTGGTCTTGTAACTGCAGGTCGAAGGCTACGAGCACGTCGCCGACAGCCAAAGGAGAGGCCAACACGGCGGGGCAGGCGTTGGGCGGAACTTGACAAACGACCGGCAAGTCGTTCTCATTGGGTGTAAAGCGTAGACCCAGCGCATCCTGGCGCCAAACCACGTCGAATTGGTCGGCAGTGGCCATGAAGGAGGGACTGGGAGGGGTTTGGAGGTGTATTGGGAAGTGATCAATAGGGCCAAAGCGATACTGAATTGGTTTGTAACAGTCATTGTGCATGCCCATCAAGAAAAGTTCAGGTTATGCATCGAAAACCTGTGACATGGAATTATGGTGTAATACACACAGGGCTTATCCCGCATGCCCATAGTGAAATGAAGTGAACCGCAGAAAGACGACGCTTTTTTGAACTATTGAAAAGAATCGTGGAAAATCCACTTTAGGCGCGAACGAGGCTGGAGACCAAACACTGTTTGGTCTGTTTGAAACAGTACTCTGCGGCTTCAAACGTGTACAAGGAGAAGTGAATTTGCCTTTCCTCCAAGCAATTAGTGGCTATGACAGCCTTGATATCAGCTTTGCACATGTACTACATGTACTGCAAAGTACACTTTTTTTTACGATAGCGTACAGTCCAGTCCGCCCACCATTTTATTACGCCCTCGCCAGGTCTTCCAACCCACGTTGTCCTCAATTTTGTGCAATGTGCAAACCGACAACCAGTAACTTTGATTCGTTCGGGACATCTGTCTTGAGGTGTGTGTAGACGTATCGGGTACATACGTGCACACCGTGAACAGCAACAAGTTCTGTTCGTTCGATTGACGGTTGGTCTGCACAGTAGTAAAAGGACGGTAATGTTAGCGATCAACCAACTTGATCAAAGGCACCACGGAGATTGACTGTGCACGTGGTAAGGAAAGCTGCTGGTATTTCCCAGCACAACATAACATTACACATACAACTTCAACTTCCTGCACGTAGCCATCTCAAATCTCAACGTACACTTCAGTCGTAGATGAGACTCCGCCACTGCCAGTGCACAATGCTGTTGACGAACTCGGAGATCGATCGCCGTTGCGCAAATGTGAACTGTTTGTTGGTCGGTTCCTCGCGGCGGCAGATCTCGACGCGCACGTCACCCTGAGCCTCCTGGAAGCCTTCACTGAACTGCTCGCTGGTACTACTAACGTGGCTGCCACCGTTAACGCTAGCACTTCTGCTTGAACTGGCAGCACTCTCGTCACCACTGGCACTCTCAGCTCCTTCTTGGAGTTGCTCGGAAGGAACCACCGGGTCCTTCGGTGTGATAAATGTCAAGTGAATGATAAGGTCGAACGTGTCAGGGCACAGCAACAGCAAATGGCTACTGCTCTCGCCTTCCTCTTGGAACTGGAACTCGCGTATCTGATCTGCGTAAATATCCTGAAGTCGCAGCGCGAGTTCTTGCCAACATACACCTGAGACTCGCAGCAATTCGTCCAGCCGAGGATCCAACGTCTCCAATGGCGTGCAGATGGATAAACGAAGGCATTCCTCCAACTGCTGCGGACCCACTTCCACTTGGAACAAGTCCGGGGGCAGCACTAACGTACGAGCCACTTCGGCACCAGGACCACGCGAGTCATCAAAGAGAAGTCGAGACCACAGTAAGTCACGTTCGTAGTGCTGCGCAGCAACGCGAAAGAGCTCGCGAGTGAATAACTGGGCTTCCTGTAGTGCCCGCTCCACAGGCAACACTCCGTTACCCACACCAAGCTCCGACGGTGTACTCTTGAGTAACAAGAGCTGCACAGAATCCTTGTCAAGAGGTTTGTGCGTCAACGGTTGCGTGGTGATCACCAGTGAATAGCCACTTACAGGCTCTACCTTGCGAGTCTGCGTTGAAGGTGTTATAGTGGATGGTGTCCGATGGAAAAAACTGCCCGACGAAGAATGACACACGACTGCATCAGGAGTTCCGAACTGCAGCAGATCCAGCACCTCGTAACGCGAGCCATGGCATCCAATATACCGCAACAAAATCTGCACCATGATCAACTCGACGCAATTGGACTGTAGTGACGTAGGTTGTAGCGTTACCGTCGCCATTCGTATCATACAATTGCGCCACAACTGCGACAATGGTGTCGCCGACTTTGGTGCCGATCCGGACGAAGGCAACGGAACATGAGCCAACTGTTGCTGCTGGTGCTGTTTGGATGCAGCTCGTCTGGCAAATCTTGCTGCTGCCCGTGAAGCCGATCGATGCCCGTCACTACCTGGTGCCGCATGCGTCGAGACAGAAGTAGCTCTTGGGTCGTGTAACTTAGAGGTACCCGGAATTTTGCTGGCGAGTTTTCTAGTTGCGACTGGAGTAGGTGCTGGAAGGTTATGCTTTTTTAATTCCTCTGGTGGGTCCGGGAAGGCGTGCAAGAAGCATTGAAGGCCTTTGACAATATTTTGGAATGTAGAGGTTTTCTTCCATGACATCGGTGGGGTCACCACAAGGGCATCATCGTCACTCAAATGTTTTCCGACGCTGTGACCTTGACCATCCTGCCCGTCATGGAAGTTGTGTGAGGCGTCAATCCACTGAAGTATGTGCTGCTGAAAGTAGCGGATGGTGAACCCGTAAATGAGTGCCTGGGTCTGCAGTTGGGCACGTAACCACGAAGCCACACATTGAACTCTTGCTCCAGAGGCCCCAGTTACCCTCCTTCCAGCCTTTGCCGCCAACCGGTTTTGGAAACGCAAGTCTTGTTGTTCCAGGTCATGCAGACTTACGAGGACAGCAGTCAAACGTACGCCGCGGTTGTCGCATTTCACTTCAAGAACCACGATGGAAAGTGGGCAGGCATTGCTGCTGGCGTTATTTGTTTCTGTACTCCAACCACCAATTTCCGCTGCAGCTCGTTCCGGATGATAAAAGTACTCAGAAAAGCTCTCTCCACCTGGGACTTCGCTTTCGACAGCTGCAATGCCATGACCAACCGAGAATGCACGTGCATGAGTCCTGCCAGTGTTTAAAGTCCGAAGGCGTCGGAAGCCAAGTGTACGCAAATGAACTGCGTACTCCTTGTAAAAAGCGCTTGCCACTTCCAGGCGCAATGGCTCTATGTTTGCAGCAACTTGCTGCTTGATTCCACGGATGTCTGCACCAGCATTTGCGCCCATGCTGAGAACAGTGTGCTCCGTATATAGCTTCGCCACTGAGCATTCATCTTCATCGAATACAAACTCTCTCTTGTAACTGAGTAGATGTACCAGGTCCATGCAAGATTGCAACGCATGTAGCCGACTGCTCACAACCTCGTCATCTTCGCTGTCAGATAACCTAATGACCTCTGCACCTATCCACCGTTCCACAAACGCAGCTCGGAAGCGCTGGTGTAATAAGAGATGCCCACTTTCTACTAAATGTGCCACAACATCCTTCGCAACGGGTTCCTCCATATCTTCATCCGGACGCAATGATGCTAGTTTCTCCAGAAGGTTCATGGACACCGTATGACTAGTGGACCGCGTCTCGAATGCCTCCCACCGCTTCTCCAGAGCTGCACAGAAGAACGGAAGAGGAGTTAGGTTCTTCGTGGGGTGGTCGTCTTCATCCTCGAGCTCGATGAAATGCTGTTGCACTGCTTTCATCTTCGTTGCCCATCGCTCCTTGCTTCCTGGGAATAAGAAGCGAGGCCCCCAAGCGCATTCTAATCTCTTCTTCCATGAACTGTGGATCCGACCAGGATCCGATAACACTGTGGCATTATTTCCTCTACGTTGAGCCAATGTTTTGGCCGTTGCCAGTCCAGACAACGAAGATGACGATGACGATGACCCCAGTTCAGACAAACCGGTGCCCCTTGATCCTCTTCGTACTGGTCGATTCGATGTACTGGGCATTCCCTTCGAGGTTTTACCCAGCGTATTTGCCGACCCAGAATCATGACCTGTATTCATGTCCGAATCAACACTATCGTGAGTTGTGCTTGCTTCAGCTGTGCCCTGCAACCGCGGTCCTTTCGTGTTGTGCAACGGCAAATCCCAAGGAGCAACGCTGTCTCCAGATGAGACTCCCGAGGACGCCCCAGAGTTTCCACTGCTTCTCGACGAACCAACACCTGGACCACCGCCAATCCGACCTGGGAAAGCACTACCCCCTCTCGCCCGAGCGCGTGCGGCCATCAATGCTGTCGCCGCTCCAGCACTCCCTCGCATTCGAGCAGCTACCTCACTCCGGTTCCCGCCTGGATATGGTAATGAAGGATTTGGACCGTTCAATCGTTTGTTTGGAGATGATGCCAAGCTATCAGAAACGTTGCTGCTGCTCACAATACCGCCACTTCTGGTTCTACCGGGAGTTAGAGAAGGCGGTGCGTCCCCATTACTAAGTAGGCTCCGTTGGGACAATGATGGTCCTGAAACTTCGCGGGAAAGGTCTGGGATACTTGGGGGTCCAATTGAAACAGCTAAATTCGTGTTGCTCTTCCCCCGCGGGCGTGCATATTGAGAGTCAAGTCCTTCCAACATTGGTTGAGTTTGAGCCTCCCGCAAATACACACCAAGAGAGATACCATCGATCGACCTCAAACGACTCGCATCCAACACTCTGGGAAACCATTCGTTGGCCTGCAATATTGACAGCACGGGTGTCCGATACTCAATGAAGTGCACCGCTGAGTCTTTACATAGCACTGCGGGGTTGTTACCCATACCTTTCCCAGCTTGTTCCGTCCTTCCGACGGTCAGGAACAAACTACGAGGCTGTAACACCACAGAACCAACGGGGGCAGCCGTTGAAATGCCCGACTTCTCCAGCAGCAGACTTTGAAGCAGTTTTTCGCGGAGCATCGTCCACGTTAGCACCCGAGCAATATGAGTGGCCAAGGCCTCCACCAAAGCAGCACTCATGTTGTATCCGTACACATGCAGCCCCTTGCTTGCGGATATATCCACAACGTAGTAGAAAGACCGTTTAACCTCTCGGTGCTCGTGAGCTGACAATCTGTGGTGATGATGATGGCTGTTGCCACTACTCGAGTAAAGCATAACGTCTCTTTCTGAAAAGCTCGCATTCTTCGGTACATGGGGTTGGTGCGGCAAACTCCCCATCATTCCAACCAAAGACGATGTCGTCGACGACACAGAAGGCGCCGTTTGAACATGCGAGGTTGCAATCGAATCAGAGCTGGCACCCCACGTAAGCGGCATTCGCCCGGACACTGAGTCGATGTCCGATATCTCAGAATGAATTGAATCCGTTCGCATCAGCGGCTCGATATGATGAAGCGCTGAACTCATTGACGCTGTCGTTTCTCCATCAGAGTCACTCGATTCCAAATCATCACAAGTCTCTGAATCGCCAGCATGTTTCACCACCAGCCGGAAAGTATCTGCGGATACTCCACCTACATGAGGGTTTACGAGGGTTCCCTCACTTTGACCAGCAACACTCTCATAGCAGCCTAAAAGCTTAGACTTCGCATAAACCGCCGGCCGTAAGTGCTGTGGTAGGCAGCTCAAAAAATTCCGGATCTGGGCCACAGTATTTTCAAGATCCCACTGCGCGATCGACAGATTCACTCCAAGACTGGTCACGGAAGACGAAGGCAACTGACTTGCACTCTTAAAGAGTGATTTCAAACTGTCCACATCGGAATGCAGTTTTTTTGGTGCTTGGACATCCTCACTGCTTGTGCAATTACCCGCTCGCCCGTTACTTGTCTGCATCTTCTTGATGATATCTTCAATATGGTAATCATACAGCGCTTCGTCAAAGATGGCTTCTACAACCTGACTCAGCTCTGCTGTATGGATAGATCCACGAATCCACACCTGGCAGCGTGCAATCATAGAAGTAGCATCGATCTCGCTATCATCTGAGTACAGCGCTGCGAGGCCTGGAATATTGAGCATACGCTTCAGTCGCTGAGTTTTTTTATCCAACTCCGTATTCTCTTTCTCTTCTTCTCCTGCCCCGCTGGCAACGGAACTGTTCCGTACAAGGTCAACACGCATGAGAGCAAGACCCTTGCCAACCCGAGACAAAAACCCTTGTGAGAGTCGCAAGTCCGGGTTCAAGTTCAGAACATAGGATGCTTGAGCCACCACTTCAGGAGATGCAGATGTTGACTCCTCAGCGCTAGATGCAATACTCGCCACGTCTGTCTCAGGTTTCTTCGAGAAGAAAACTGGGGATATTGTTGCAGCGTCAAATACAGGTGGTAGTTCTGACTGGAGCTCAACAAATGCTTTCTCGAAGCCACCGAAGCAAGAAGGGTGCACTTGCGTGCTATCCATGGAAGCAGCTAGATCCTCACTGTTTTCCAGTTTTGCATCTTCCTTTGTATCTTGAACTATTGTTTTCAGGAAGTCCTCGCTGGGTAAGCTAATTGTGCTGCCAGCAGATGCCAAACTCCCACGCCTAGCCCCATGTAACGAGTTATTCGAACCATCTCGTGGGTGCCTAGAAGGTAAAGCTCCTCCAGTCGTAACAGGACGAATATACGGCGTTAGCTTGAGCGTTTGGGACAAATAGTGGAGCAGTGTGCAGCAATCTTTAACTTCGCGAGGGAGAACGTACTCCACCGTGCTTGACGGCTCTGCAGAAGGCGGACACAAGAAAGCTAAGTCCGTCGGACTCAATTGGAACTTTGTGTTTCGCGCCAGCAGCTTCATCAAGACAACCTGCGTCGCTTCATCTAGCTTCCTTTCCAGCAGACGACATAGTTCATGAGTCACTTCTTCTCCAGCTTCAGATACACCAAACACTTCGAGTCGAATTCCAGGGACACCTGAGGGTGTTGACGTTGATGCTGAATTTGTCATACTTCCACCGCTGCTTCCTCCAGTACCGGATCTAGCAAGACTACTGCGTTCTTGTCGCTCTTCAGTCGGATGACTGGTTACAACAGGAGACAATGTCGTATCGTAAAATATGCTGATTTTCATATAAAACACGTGACCATCACGATCGCGATACACAAATATGTGGCGTCGATTGTGAACTTGGAACTGCTCCAGTGCTGACGTACACAGCATATTTAGCGCAAAAGTCGGTGCCAAACGCTCATGAAGTTTGAAAAACGCAGAGTAGCGCAATTCACATTCAAACTGGCCTGGCCAGAAGAAGCCACTTTGTTTCACCTGCTCGTCTTGTCCACCCTTCGCATCCAACATCCCCTGCGATCCACTCCGTCGTTTCGGCGAACGTGGGCTAGACGGCAAGTTGCCGTTTGGAGGTAGCAGAAGTCCATTGCAAGTCCGAGTCTCATGAAGCTGCAGTAACAGCAGAAACTGGTTTACTCGACGACATACTGCGCGAACACCAAGCTGCAAGCCGGTTAGAACTTCCAACCGATTGAACCCTTTTGCGGCTGTTTCAAAGCGATCTGGATGGTGGAGTCGCAAAGTAACATGATCTGATCCAAGTTCAAAGTATGCCCAGTAAGGGATTTCGAAACCAGTATCACGTGTGGTTTGGTCGGACTTGTCACTTGGATCCGCAGGTTTATTGCCAGTCTTCCTTTTATCCACGACGAAGTAGATGTTATTGCAACGATGAACGTTCAGCAAATCACCCTTCTCAAATTCACGCTTGAATAACTCAATCGGATTCACTGGGGTTTCTTGACTATGAGCAACAAACTCAAGTGGATAGGTTGCTTTTGTCACAGCATCTTCAGGCAAATCATCAAAGAGTCTCTCCACCAGCGATCCAATTGCCGGTGTGCACTCGTTTGCTGACTTTAAAATTGACAAAATTTCCACACTGCACCATTCCTTTATATCTTTTCGAACGCGAGTAAGCACCTGTCGTTGGAACAGATGCAGCGTCGAGAAGCTGTGGGAACGCGATGATGGCAAGGAGTTTGGCTTCCCAGTCTGCCCACTGCTCTCCATTTCAAACGGCATCTGAGGTGGCACACGACTACCATCAAACACTTGCTCGTTTGGAAGCGTTAAGGTTACTAGCCGTAAAGCAATACGACCTGTGGACATCTTCGAAAACGTCTCGGCAATCTGCGTTGCATCAGCGGGGGTGGAATGCTTGCCAGATCCAGTACTAGTCTTCAAAGATTCCAAGAAAGCATTAAATTCCTCCTGCCGGCTGCTTGGCGACGTCAATTGTGCTTGTGCAACCATATTCTTTCGCATATCTTCGTACGCAGCGGTACTCGAAGACCGACGCAAAATTTCGGAGTCGTTCGTAGGTCCCGAGGCATGGTTGTCTGCAGAATTAGACCGAGTATCTCTTGAGCCGTTTAACACGCGACATTCAAACTTAAAGAAGAAGGGCACTGAAAAGCTAGACGTAGCCACAGCGACTTCTTTGTTGAATTCGGCATCCTCTTCAACATTCGTGTGATGCTGTTCACTCCCCGAGCTTTCATCAGTTAATGTGACTACCGGGGGAGGTAATTCACGCCCCAAGCTTCCACGTCTGTGACGAATCGGGCGCTTTTTGTTGGCATCTTCTCCTGGCTCAGTATTCAGATGACTGAAAGCTGAGGGATCGCCTTCATCAACGCTGTGTCTGAATTGCTCATCCTTTGTAGCAACAGCGGTATCATTAGTTCGACTCTCTTCACGTTTCTGACGTTCAATACTTGAATCTCCATCGTCCGAGTCCTCCATCAGAATATGCAAGTCATACTCACTTGCCGACAGGTCCTCGTAGATCATGTGTTCATTGCCCGTAAAATAGTAATACTTAGTACCAGCGATAGGCACAAACACACTCGAAAGAATAGTTTCGATAGACTTTGTGAGCTTTTCCTTCAGGATATCTGCGCCGATCCCCGCAGAAATGACTGCTGCAGTAGCTGGGCTCAGGGGAAGTATTTTTTGTGCTGCGGCAGTCTCCATCATACGATATAGCAACGTGATGTCGACATCCACAGGGACTTCAATACAGCTCGATAATGCCTGGAGTAAATCACTGTGCTGGACCGCTCCACCTTCACGCAGCGCCATATACACACCACGCGAGAAGTTATGCTCGTGTGCTCGCTTAACCTTTTTGCGGAAGCGACGCGACGCGAGAATACTGCTAGAGGACAATCGAGCGTGTGCATTTCCATTGGAGTCTGACGGTGATCGTGAAGGATACTTCCGCCAAAGTCCGCTTCGGTCAAGTGGTATGGCTGGACGATCTTCTTTCGGGCGATCACGGCGCTTTGAAAAGAATAGCTGCTTCAGAATAGTATGAGGCAAATCCACACGCTCGAGCATTTGGTTGCTGCGGTCGTGCAAGTCTGTGGACAGTCGGGAGAGTGAACACTCGTAAAAAGCTACTTGAAAGAAGCCTGAGCCTACAAGACCACCAGTGCTTTCAATCAATAGATGAAAGTCACAGCCGTAAGGCGCTTGACGACTCATTTCTTCGCAAAACTCGTGGTCTTCAGGTGTAGAAGGAAGGCGAAGCTTCTGGAAATCACGCCCGTAACTCTGTTTCTCGTCGCGAGACCCCTGAAAATGACCCATTCTCCACGATTTGTAACCTTCGCGGAAGCTACGCCGACGTTCTTGATACAAAACAATATCGTCTGCAGATACAGACATCCGCACCACTCGTTCGTTCTTAGCATCCTCTTCTGCTGCACGAACAGAAAACTGCTGAGAAGAAGTGCTGTGCTCTTCACCTTTTCCAGGTGCTTTTTGTGGCATGTTTAACCGTTCGTCAATGGACAGTTTACTTCCACCGTCACCACCAGGAGTCCTGTTTCTCTTGTTTTTGTTTTTGGCCTGTAGGGTATCCAAAGAAGGAAAGAAAGCCAACACGACACAATCGTCGCTCACGAGCTTGGCAAAACACTTGCCTTTGCTTAGCGCATGATGCGGTACCCGGTCCTTGAAAGTCAAACCCAGATGGTGCTTTAACCACAGCGGTAATTGACCATCCATTCCTTCCCTAAAGAATTGATCGTCTTCAATGGCAGTGTTTACAGCCGCCTCGTTCGCCACAATGTCTCCGTTGTAGTCTGTCCAAGACACTTCGCAGTCACTTAAGCCCCTGAGAGTGAGTTCTAGCATAGAATACAAATTTTCGTTCGCAGTAGAGACAGAAGGTGGAATTTCGGTCACTGTAGATCCACAAGCACCATTTGGATGGGTTGTGCCATTCTGCAGGTACATCAAAAAATGCTCTGTTGACCGGTTTGAAGTAGCCAAGAGTCTTGCCGTGCTAAACGGAGGGAGGATCATACCGTTTTCTGCTGCCATTTGCCGATCGATTACCCAGTTGGAACCAACAATACCATCGACTTCCTTGCTCAATTGATTCAGCAACTCAATATTCTCACGTAAGTTGATAATGCAGTCAAACGTGTACAGGCACGAGAGGAAGTGACGATCGCTCTTGAAAATGTACCCACGAATCAGATGCAGCAACTCACTCTCACCAAGATATGTAGAATTGCCGGCCCAATCAATGCTCACATCTTCCTGCTCCATTGACTTCTGTTCTTCTTCTACTGAACTTGCAGAAGACACCGAAACTCGGCCAGAAGTTCCTCGAGGGGTGGCATTCCGATGTATAGCACGAGATTCGTAGTTCTCGAACGGTGTGTTATGTCCAATAGCTTGTTTCAAACTCCAGTGAAACTTATCATTATGGTCAACGTCATCTGACAGTCGTGTCTTAACTGTTCCATGCTGAGGTTCCATCCAAAAAGAAGTCATCAAGCAAGTATCCGAAACGCGACGAAGGGCATATTGCACGAGCGCTGTCTTCGTATGCCCCTTTTCATCTTCCATTAAAACTTCGCGGCCAAAAATCACACTCTCAACATGTGCACTCTGTCCATCATCTCCCACCTCCATTTTCCAATCCAACACCCAAAATCCACAGCTGATACGAGCATCATGCAGTCGCCGCATCACATCCAACAGAGCCTCCAAGTTTGCCACTTCCCACTTCCAGCTTGAATGCCACACATACGCGCCAAAAACACGGTGCAACTGGAGCTCGCTCCCACCGCAGCATGTAGTTGAAGGAGGAATGGCTCCTGTATTCTTCTCAGCCTCCAGCGACGGTGATGCTACATAATAGTCGAAGGGGCCAGGTTCCTGGTCAATCCCATGAAGTAGTAGAGTATCATGTGTGACGAGTAGGCGGCTCAGCATACGATGGCAGAGAATCACAGAAGTATCCGTCAGTGATGGAGAGAGCAACTTAGCTGGAGATGGTGTCACCGCGACCTCATTGAGACCAGCAAAGATTGTGCTCTTCAAATCATTCAGTACCTGGCGGCGTGTCGATGCTCTAGTCGCAAAGAATGCAACATGAACAGCACATAGTGTTTTGTTCTTGAACTCGAGTCGAACAAAGCAAAGGGCCGCTTTGCTTTCTTTTGAACTGATGCTATCTTCACCCTGGATGGCTTCATCTCCAGCGTTACTATTATGACTACGTTGTCGACGTCGTTGAGCAATACCTCCAGGTGCCGTAGCAGAAGACGGTGACGCCTTGGCCCTGGGTGGAGCGTGGCTTTTGTCAGCAGTACTCGGACGAATAAATTTCAAGAACAAATCTTGGGCTAACTTCTGTGACGACCACTTCACCAGAATTGCGATCAATGGCTCAGCGAGACTCTCAACACCGATAGAAATAGTTCCAGTGGGTGTCCCATACACATTGGCCCCGTGACCATGGGTCATTCCTTGCGATGCGTTTCCTGAGCCTCGCAAATGGGAGCCTGGATTTCCACGCTCCACGACACCATGCAATTCGTTTCGATAAAACAGGTCCGTACAAGCATCACTCTTGACAACACAAATCATCTCAAAGCGCTCCACGTAAAACCAACGGTGCCACAACACAGTAGAAAGATCACCAATAATGTTAAACACGGGGTGGGAACTGGTAATCTTCGGGGTCACAGACGCTGATACTGAGTTTGAACTTGTCCCAAACGAGAATTGGTTAGCAACCGAGTCACTAGTCTCACTGATGCTAGCCGTCGCAGTCATCAAATGCAGCAACACACGATCGACATCCTGAACATTGCGAATAAACTCATGGATAAAAACCGGCGCTGCCAACGAATCATCTCCTCCGGGCCCTCTAGCAGCAGAACTTCGATCCCCATTCGGTGGTGAGTGCTGCCTGGTATCTTCGAATGCACGAAGAAAATCTGCGTAACCGAGTATGTTCATTTTGACATACCACTCACTCCACGCCGTTCTCTGGTCTTTGGAAAAAAATGCTGCAGGTTTTCTTGCTGACGAGGACGAACTTGGCCCCTTCATGCCTTGGCCGCTTGCTCGACGTCCTGTGTGAGAGGTACCGGTCGACGCCACCATCGTTGCTGAGTGCTCAGTTGTAGTCGATACCACGTATTCAAGCCATACGTTTTGCTTCCACTCGAGCAGAAACACAATAAGAATCTTAGTGACTTCATCGAAGCAGCCACTTGGACCATCCATAGTATTTTTTTGCGCCGAATCCACGCCTGCTCCATCTATCAGAGGAGGTTGCTGGAAAGTCTTGACATGAATCTTATTAATCGAGAATCCTTCACGAAGCCGTGCTTCCACTATTCGATTCACGTCAGCAAATATGCGGTACTCATGAACTTTCTCGCGCCACATTCGATAAGGTCGAAGTGGCAGAAGCGTTCTTCCATCAAAAGAAGTGCTATCCATCTCGTTAAGTTTGACCACAGGCGCTGAATTTGCGTGCACACTCGACTTGCGTAGAAAGCAAGCATCCTGAAGCTTCGTCATCTTCTTAACAACATTACTGTACGCACTTGTTGAGCCATAACACGATTCATGAATAGCCGAGTAATCGAACACTGTTCCACCCGTATACTCCGCCACAAAACGCAGCAAATGCGTATCCGGTACAAACCCAAATGTCGCGTTAAGTTCATCTTCTCCACCACCTCCAATCCTCAAAAAATGGCATTGAATATCATGCCGTACCAGCTGCATCAACAAGTTGTCATACGAATAGGCATCTCGAACATCCACAACACCGTCCGTGACTAACACTATCATCGGCGTACAATCTGTAGGTAAAGAGTTAAGAGCAAACACAGCATTCTGCACG
The DNA here is from genome assembly GCA_032432875.1 of Phytophthora meadii. Taxonomy (NCBI): domain Eukaryota; phylum Oomycota; class Peronosporomycetes; order Peronosporales; family Peronosporaceae; genus Phytophthora; species Phytophthora meadii. The sequence goes on from JAUMGV010000033.1 coordinate 626,458, forward strand.
ATCCAGTCCAGTGAAGCAGGCGTCGCATTGCCCAGGTACCCCCATTGTCCTAATTCTTGAGCCTGGGAGGCCCAGTCGTTCTCAATAAGCTGGAACCTCTCTTTAATCAGCTGCAAGAAACCTGCAGCGTTCGTTGGGGTGACAATGTATCCCTGCATCAAAACACAGAGTGACTCCACAAGTGCTCCCTGTACCAGCACAGACACATGGATCTCCGGTGTGAAAGCCACACCACCCACTTCCATGGGTCTCAACATACTCCAGATAAAAAGCTCCACACTCTCATACAACAAGTCCAAGAAGAGTCGTCCAGACGACGGATCAATGGACAGAATAGAAGGCGACGCGTCCAGACACAGCACACAGCGGTATCGTTGGAAAACAGCAGCAACGCGAGTGTCCGGCGTCAATTGTCCCTGAATATGTGTTGTCACGCCTTGCAGCTGAAGCGCGGGTCTGTTAAGATCTCCCTCTGTCCGAATACTAATGTTCCCTTGGGGCTCTGCCTCATCTAAATTGCTTGTATCGATCTTCAAGACGTCTGTAGTCTCTTCGAACAGTACAGCAGCCACGCTCATGCCCTCGCCCAACTCAATACCGCGGTTGAGAGGCGGTATTTCAATCGTTTTCTGGCTTTGGTCGTCCTCAGGCTCAGTCGACGCAGCTTCAGACGGCAGCATCTCCAGCGCCAGCTGACGGAAGTGCCATAGCGACAGCGTCGTGTGGTTCAGGACGCTCACGTCCGCGCCCGAGAGCACCAGCTCCTCCACGCGCGGAAGCCGAGCCGATGGCTCCATCTGTGCTGTCAGACTGACCTACACTCTGTGGAGGTTGCGTCACTAAAATGGGGTGTAATTTCTGCAAACCTAAAAGATCAGCAAGTATATAGAAACACCTTTGGACGGCAGACATGGGCAAGGTTCGTACACGCATTACGTCGTCTTCTGACCTCGTTGCTTGTATTCTTCAGCTATTATACATTCTGCATGACGTCTAAACCCTCTTGTATCCATGTATCGCTTATTAACTCTTTCAACAGGGCAAGAAGAAGCAGTCTAAAAAAGGCCACAAGCGAAAGCAGAATGGGACATCCGCCCCAGCGACGGAGGACCCTGCTGCACTCGGTGTCAATACGAATCTCAGTGCTAATGGATCAGGGAAAGGAGGGAACCCAATGGCAAATACAGTGAAGCGGCTGGGCCGCAACAAGCAGCGCACGATCGTTAAGCGCCTTATGACACAGGCTGACACGCAAGGACTGCAGGTTGGAGACAAGCGCTTTGTGCTCTCGGCCAAGTGGTGGGAACGTTGGTGTGAGTTTGTGGGTTATGACGAGAAACAGGAGACGCCAGTGGCTGAAGCGGACAATCCACCTCCTAGCCGAATCAACAACTTGCCGCTGCTCCATGTTGGCTCAGATACACCCCTGGACGAGCTTATGGGTGGTCCTTTGCGGCCGCAATTGAAGGAAAGCTATCACTATGTGCTTATTCCGCAAGAAGTATGGGATGTGTTGCGGATCTGGTACGGTGGCGGCCCAACCATTGCACGTTTCATCGTTCAGGTTGGAGACCCAGAGCTTGGCAATGCCTATAACCGAGTGCATGTCTATCCGGTACGCTGAGTTTTAACACCCACGAATTGGAAAATGTTGACTGGTGGACTAATTCATTGAGCTTACCTGTATACTGTAGGAACAAAACGAGGATGGAGAACCTGAGGTTACGACAAATGGCACAAAAGACGAGTCAGTGATTTCCAAGACCGATACGAATGAAAGAAATAATGATGCAGCAGATGCCGCCAACACTAAGTTGGCTGTGCAACGTAAACCTGTTGCCGTATCCAACTCGATCCCAAAGCTTTGTGGAGCTTGCAGGAAGACTGTTGGTTCACTGAAGCGATGTGGAAATTGCCAACTGATCTGGTACTGCGGTGCAAACTGTCAGATGTCACACTGGAAGTACCACAAGATGGTGTGCCGCTCGACGCTCACAGCTGAAGAGAAGGAGGACGAGATTTTGCAAGGCTTGCAAACAGAGCGACGAGGCAAGATGGGTCTTCGAAACCTTGGCAATACGTGTTTTATGAACTCAGCGCTCCAGTGTTTGAGTCATGTAGAACTTCTGACTCGCTACTTCTTGAGCAACCAGTACAAGAACGATCTAAACGCCGACAATCCTCTCGGCACAGGTGGCAATTTGGCCTGCGAGTACGACGCGTTGCTGAAAGAGCTTTGGTTCGGCACAGTCTCCAGCACATCACCTGCTAGTTTGAAGCGTGCCATCAGTCGATTTGCGCCCCAGTTCTCCGGTTTCCAGCAGCATGACGCACAGGAACTGCTTGCCTACATCATTGATGGTTTGCATGAAGATTTAAATCGCGTCAAGCACAAGCCGTACACTGAGGTGAAGGAGTCTGACGGATCGCAAGACGATGCTGCAGTGGCTAAGGAAGCGTGGAAACGGCATTTGCTTCGCAACGACAGTATCTTTGTGGATCATGTTCAGGGCCAATTCAAGTCTACGGTGGTGTGCCCAATTTGCAACAAGGTCTCAATCACTTTTGACCCATTCAACTGCATCCAGCTTGAGCTACCTCAGCAGCAGAATCGCCAGATAGAAGTCATTTTTGTTCCGAGCGAGCCAGGCAAGTCTATGACTCGGTACCTCGTTGAGGTGCCCAAGAAGGGAAGTGTGCTTGTCCTGAAGCGTGCGGTGAGCAAACTGTGTGGTGTGAGCCCCAGCGCTCTGCTGGCGGCTGACATCTACCAATCGATGACCTATCGCATTATCGGAGACACTGAGCGGTTGAACCGCCTTCGAGAAGATGATCGTATTCTCATGTATCAAGTGGAATACATGCCGACAGATGACCCTGTGCAGTATGGGTTCCTCTATCATCGTGTAGGATCCACTCTGGCGGGTGACCCGTTGCTGTTCACCTATACTACTTCAACTACATGTGCCGAGATGCTAGAGAAGTGGAGCAATCTGCTTAGCACGCATATCTCTCAATCGTCAAGCGCCAAGATCCCGCCCAACATGTTGTCTCAATGTGTGTATTTGACAGACCGGGACGGCGTGTTGCTTCGTCAGGAACCTGTTCCTCCGGCTGACGCAAAGTTTTCTAGCTTTGCTGCTTTGAATGACGAAGAATCGCTAGACGAGTTGGTATTCGCTACGGTTGCCTGGTCATCCTCGATGCTGTCATCGTCAGCTTCTCCTCGACCTGACATCGAGCAAATTCAGAACCATGAGAGTATGCGTGCGAAATCGAACGGATCGCGCTCGCATGATGGAATATCACTAGACGACTGCTTCCGGAACTTTGTGAAGCCGGAGACTCTCGACCAAGCCAATTTGTGGTACTGCAGCAAGTGCCAAGAGCATCGGCAAGCGCGCAAAACGATGGAAATGTGGCGGTTGCCGGACGTGCTGGTACTCTCACTCAAGAGGTTTGAATATCGCAACGAGATCTTGCGCGACAAGCTGGACGTGTTTGTGGACTTCCCGCTCGAGAGTCTAGACATGTCTCCGTACTGCCTCGAGAAGAGCAACGACAAGGACCATCTCAGCTACGATCTATTCGCCGTTAGCAACCACTACGGCAGCATGGGATTCGGCCATTACACCGCCTTTGCCAAGAGCTGGAAGGACGGAGACGGTGAAATGTATCCTGGTTGGTACTCGTTCGACGACAGTCTGGTGTCACCAGCTATGCCCAGCCAGGTCAAGTCCAACGCAGCCTACATTTTGTTCTATAAGCGCAAGAACCTCCAAGCCGAGTTAAGTGTCCAGAAGCAAGGATAACGTGTCAATTTGCACGCAGCAGACGCTCGCGGGTCAATAGCCAATGTAGACGCGCCATTAGATGCAATTTGTGTTCCTGTTCATACAAAACTGTACCCACTTTCACGGCACTGTGTAGCTTTGTGAGCTGCTTTAGTCGAACTGTCCACACAAGCACACGAGCATTGTCTCGTGTAGACGACGGATTGAATCAAGTCAATGTGTACGTGCTCATTTTGCACCAGCAGTACATCTCGTTCTCTACAATTGGTGCTCTCCTTTGTTGCGTCTGCTACTGCCTGGTCGTCTACTGTTGCCGGCCGATCGCTGGTTGCTCCTGCTACTGGAGCTGCTACTGGACTTGCTGCTTGATCCGGCGGATCGGCTCGAACTCGAGCTGGAGCTTGTTGCAGATCTGGAGCTTCCATCTCGTCGCATGTTCGAGCTGGAGCTTGAACTTGAACTCGAGCTTGATCCGGGGTGTTTGTTCTTCTCGGCACGACGACGAGCCTGTGCACGTTTCTTCTTCTTCTCTTCCTCAGACATCTCGTACTTGTAGAATTCCTTCTCGGCCGACGGAAGATTGCCTGGTTGCGGGGACGTGGGCGAATTGCCGCTCTTAAGTCCAGCAATGCGGTTCTTGGCCAGTACCAATGCACTCACAGCCTTAAGACGACCAGCGGACGCGACAGTCGCAGCAGTGGACGCCGCCGTCGACGCCTTCTCCTTACCGACAACTGCGGCCGATGAAGCTGCTTGGAAGGCCTGCGACGTCTTGACCTTCTCGCGGCCAGCAGTAGCAGCTACCGTCGCGTTCTGGAAGGTGCTGGAGCTCTTGGCGGCGGCCAGCGCTTGCGTTCCCTTTTCCTTGCCCATCTCCGCCGCTGCTGCACCGGCAAAGTACAGCGTGTTACCCGCGCGGTTGGCCATGCTCTTGAGGTTGTTCAGGTCCATCATGAACGGGGTTCTTCTACCGAGAAATGATGTCGCCTGACGTCTGCAAGTTCGATTATGATTCAGGTCGACAGCTCTGCCGTTGCTGAAATTCTGGGTATAGTGGAAACAAGTCAACGTTTCCCTGTAGAGGAGCTGTGCTTACGGTTTGGTGATTTATCATTGTTAGAGGGATATTTAATATAGAGATTTGTTTTGTATTGACTTGCGTGAGTTGATGGATTGATGAACAAAAGGGTATCGAGTTTTAGGATGGTAAAGTTAGTGCGTGGGTTGCCGTCAAGACGCAATCGTGTGGCATCGAGATCGATTCGTGATGGTAGAGCTCACTATTGCTTTCGCTACATACCTGCACGTTAACTACGCCATAATACATCTTCTAGTTATGGCGAGGCGGCAGCGACGTTCAGCAGAAGGAGTCTGATTTCTGGAAGCAAGTTACTACAACCCAAAAATCCGGATAATCTTTCCTGGCGCCAACGATAAGAAAACGCTTAACGCCAAAGGATACATATTGTACCTTGCGGTTGCCTACAACCACTGGTCCTTGTCAAGAACGTGGCTGAGAGTCCCAGTGTAGAACCTGCTGGGTCTTCACAGCGCAAAGGCGGCCTGCATCTGATTGACACACCTGCCATCTGCTTTAGCATTGCCTTGAAGACAGCTCAACCGATGTTCTGGTCCGGTCAGGGATCTGAACACGAGCAGCTTACAGCTTATCTTGATCCATCGACAAGCGTGCAGTCGACCATCAAAGGCAACTACATGTATCAACTTTAAGCACAGGCTTGACGTAGATATCGAAAGACGTGGATCCGTAGAGTGCCATGGTAGATCGGTGCAGATTGAAGCCGAGCTTGATTGACGGCAAAGCCGATGTAGCGTAGGCCAAGTCGAAGCCTCTGGAGGCTGTAAGGACTGCCAATGTGGAAAGGTATCGGGAAGCTACCATCTAGAACCGAGTGTGGACGATATCGAG